>JAVJIF010033981.1:0-47796 GCA_038442645.1 Agave tequilana
CAACAAAACTCCTTTTTTCGACTTATATTAAGAAATCTTAGTTAGAGTATCCTTAATTCTAAGATCAAGTTTGATTCTGTAATACCCGTTCCTGGAATACGTACTTAGTTGCGCTATTCTGATTTTTGATCGTATTTTTCGATTTGTTTTCTGTATTTTATTCTGTATCATGAATTCTTTACACGATTATTTTGTTGGATTTGGATTCGTGGACTCGGAGCCAGCCCTAGCTGAGCCGAGGGCCCCGATCATGGTATATTCCTCGATTTGGTTTTCTGGCATGTAGAATTGACCGATTTCAGTTTTAAATGTTATTTCCCAATATATTAGATTTTCTGTGAATTTCTGGACTTTTCTCGGATTAAATTGAATTTCTTCAAAACCGGTGTCGGCCAGTACCGCTGACCGATTCCCGGATTTTTAATTCTCAAACGGTTTAGAATTTCATGATGGTTCTCTAGACTTTATTTCTCGGAGTCATATTTTCTGTCTATATTCTTTTTCTGGGATTTTTACGATTTTATGGAAATTCTTTCGGAGTCGGTAAATCTCAGATTCCGGGATTTTTAACTTTAAAACTATAAAGTATTTCTTCGAACGGATTTCACTATTGGTCTTTATATATATTTCCTGATTTTGGTAAAATTTTCAGATCATTCCGAGATACTTGAATTTCGGGCATTTTTCAATAATTGCATATTCCTAATTTTCCACCTAGATTGCCACCTCATTTCCCACTCACATTCTCACCTAAACCCACTAACTCTCTCTCCTTCCCTTAGCCGGCCAAGTGGCCTTGTGAGGGACACCTCACCTCCCTTTTTGCAGAAAACCCCTTGCATCTATCCCATTTACACTCAATTCACAAAATCCCCAACCTATATAATTCTTTTCATTTGCAATTCACCCTTTTCTTTCTCCTTCACTTCATCAAGAGAGACTTCTCCAAAATCCCCATCTCCTCCACAAACCCTAGCTTCAAGAAACCCCAAGTCTCTTCGCCTCCAACTTCAAGAGTTCATCTAGGGCTTCAAGGATCTCATCTCCAACCCACCAACACTCCCGAAGGCAACTCCAAGTTCAACATCTCCATCTCATGCTTCAACAACCACTCAAGGATTAAGGCCATCATCTTCTTCTTGGATCAAGCCCTAATTGGACCCATCCAAGTGAGTACCTTACTCACCAAGACCTAGATAGCTTCCTAATTACTTATATTAGAAATTCTTATACACTAGATTCTTATAAATCCTATTTTAGGTCATCAAGAACTAAATCCACCTTTCCATGTGAGTATTTCACTCACCAAGATTTGAATTAGCCCTAGAGCACTTGTGTCTACCCCTATTGTACATCTAAGTTACCTAAAATCATGAATTTAGCCATCTAACACAACTCCCAGAAATTCTGCTCTGTCACAGTTTTTCCCACGACTAGTCGACTTATCCTAGGGGCTAGTCGACTAGAACACTTAGCTGAAACTTAGTTTTTCCGGAAAACTCAGTATTAGTCAACTTACTCCCAGTATTAGTCGACTGATAAACTCTCTGGAAATCCCTGTTAGTCGACTCCTGAATTCACCTAGTCGACTAACCTTCCTTGGACCAGAAACCAACTATCGGCCTAGTCGACTGAGCCTAAATACCAGTCGACTTGAACCCCCCTAGTCGACTAACCATTTTGCCTTAGTCGACTAATGTTCCCTGAACCAGAAACTCCAATTCTCTGTATCCCAGATTTAGTCGACTTGCGTGTATGTCAGTCGACTTGAGACCTAATTAGTCGACTAATCCCTTGACCCTAGTCGACTCCTGGAAAAAAAATCCCACTCTCTGGTGCACAGGTTTAGCCGACTATACAAGACTATTAGTCGACTAATCCCACTTGTAGTCGACTAATTCTTCCCCCTAGTCGACTAATTCTGTCTGCATGTCTTAAATGGTTTCTTTTCAAATTAGATCTTGTCGTTGATTTATGTATTATGCATTATGGTTTCTTGTACTTCATGACTGGTACTTTAGGACTCATCGCTTGATGGATCTTATGCATGGCTCATGTGAATGCACTTGGTACTTATGACCTATTATTTGAGGTTCATCACCTGCAGTCACTTTATATTATCATGCTTGTGTATTGCCATGTAATCGCTTGTTTTATTCTTAGACTTATGCCTTGCCCGTGTTATCCTTACTCCTTTATTGTATACATGCGTGGCAGACCCTTCGAGGTCGTTGAACCCTAAGTTATCTCTATGTTTCCACTTGCTTTACCTTATTATAGTCTTGTTAGTTATCTATTACCTTTTAACACATGTATATCACATGACGCCTAACATGTACTCACTCGACCCATTGTTATGCCATGGTTGACCCGGCCAATTATTAGTTCATTGTTACGTTTCATTTGTTATATCACCACTTAGTCATGCTATCCCTTAAACCGAGCATGATACACTTGACTTTACGATTATCTTATTTACGGGAATCCTACCTTGTTTTTGGAACTAAGTGCCACACCGTCCAATGGTGGGGGCCACCTCTAGAATCCACTCCCTCAGAACAAAGTGCCACATGGAACAAAGTGCCACACCACACGGTGGGGGCCACCTCTTGAATCCATGGGGGCCACCTCTTGAGTCTGTAGGGTTACTACTGTCATGTTCATTTATTCCCGTAAACTGATAATCTTTAATAAGCTACAACTTATATGGGGTATGGGTGGAAGTGATGGATGCCGGAATGATACCTTGCTTATAGTGATGGAAGTATATGGGGGACATTGAGCCTCCAAGCCGGTCCCAGGTGGTGGGAACCGTTGGACCACCAAATTGGTCCCCGGTGTATGTGAACTATTATCGAGCCTGTTAGCCGGTCCCAGGCGGTGGGAACCGTTGGACCACTAAACTGGTCCCCGGTGTATGTGGACATGTGAAGCACTATAAGAAGCTATATCAGTTCTCTATCTACTTCCGATAACGACCCTCGACTTTCCGATATATGGATGTATGTGAGTTGGGATCGATACCGAGGCACATACCTAGATATATGGGTTAGACGAGTAATATTAATAATAATTGATACTGTTATGGTTATTGTTATGGATCTTGACGTTCCAGGTATGTTTCCAGTTATGTTTCCAGTTGTGACACTTGTTATGATTTCCGTGATTCCAGTGATGATTCCGGTTTTAACTATTATAGTTCCTGTTTTGGATTTGTGTTGCACTTGTTGTGTAGCCTGTTTGACTGTCGTATGAATTGCAATTCTGATCCTATACGCTTGTTTTCCTGTGGCATGAGATAGAGGTATATGTATGAGGGTTTCCTTGTTTGGATTATTCTTCGACGTACTAGTCTCATGGGACAGTGACTTAAGCGTATACGATCACTTTTGCTTGTAGTTAGCATTACTTGGATTTCCCATTTCATGTCGATTATTTATACTCGTCCCTTTATTTCATAGTTGTGTTCTGACCCCATCCATGTCCCCTAGCCACTTGGCAGTAGTTCATTTTTACTATTTGTCTTGACCCCTTGGATTTGCATATTCAGATTCCGAGGCTTGGATCGTGGTGGAGCCGTCCACTGCAGATTGAGCTTCCTCTGGTGAGCAGGCAGTCTAGCTCCAGTGCTTTTACTCCAGATTTCTTTTGACTCACGGGATCCTCACCTCCCTCGTGAGCGTTTGTGTATGTCTTGTATATTTTACTTTTGACTGAGTTGTGATAAAAGACATATGGAATATGTAATGTTTATCATACTGTGATGACTTGTATCTGTACTTTATGTTGGCATATATGTGTGTATACCATGCTTTGCGTTGCACTCTGATCCTTGCTTGTTGTATTTTATGCTTAGCGTGTATACGTGGGGGCCTTTCCTGACCTACGTATATACGTCGCAGTGACGCCCCCGTATCCGTGGAATCGGGGCGTTACAGGTTGGTATCAGAGCTTAGGCTCTTACCTCCATAGTACAACAAGTAGCAAATTCTAGAAATTTGCGGATGCCAACATCAATGTACAAAGTTGTCTAGTCCTTTTGATTTATCTAGTCCCTCTTGATTCCGTCCTTCATATCCTGAAATCCTTCCATTTCCTTTTCCAGCTCCTTCCAGCCTATCCATACCTAGTACCGATGGAGAGGAGATCGGGTCGCAGCAACTCTGGATCAGCGTCGGGTGGAGCAGTGGGAGAGAGTGGGGATATATTGAGGGTTATCCAGACCATGATGGAAAACCAGCAACAACAGATGGAAAATCAGCAGCAGCAGACCGAGCTTCTCCGGCAAGAGATAGCAGCACCTAAGGGTCAGAGGCCGGGGAACATATCGGACTTCAGGAGGCTACAGCCAGCTACATTCACGGGTGGAGAGAAACCTTTGGATGCTGAGCAATGGCTGACAGACACTTCAGATTTATTGAATGCAGCCAGGGTCCCACAGGAGGACCAGTGGAAGTTGCCAAGATTCAGCTAAAGGATATAGCCAGGACTTGGTGGCTAGCAGAGGAGGCCAGACTGGAGAAGCCTGTCACTTGGGACACCTTCTCCAAGAGTTTCTACAGCAGGTTCTTCCCTGTCACAGCTCAGAAGGACATGGAAGAACAATTCATCAGACTTCGGCAGGGGAGTAAGACCGTGGATGAGTATGCCGCGGAGTTTCTCAGATTGAGCCGCTTTGCCCCTTATATGGTAACGGATGAAGAGAAGCGGGCAAGCAGATTTCAACAGGGTCTTCAGATGGATATTCAGATGTACCTAATGCCCCATCACCTGAAGACATATGCAGAAGTTCTCACCACCGCTCGGGAAATAGAGCGTGGGTTTGAGAAGAAGAAGGAGAATCAGATGAGGAGCCAGGCCAAGAAGAGACCTCTTGAGTTGATGGATGAGGAGGGTGCAGATAGGGCAACCCAGGGCCCGATGATGAAGAGACCATTCCAGACCCCTCTTCCCCTGATCACATGCCATTATTGCCACAAGCCCGGGCATTATAAGAGGGAGTGTCGAGTGGCCAAAGGATTATGTTTAGAGTGTGGATCAGGGAGACACATGCTGAGGGATTGCCCACACAGGAAGGTTGGACAGGTGGCACCAGTCAGACCAGCTCATCCAGCCCCAGCACTTCCAGCGCAGCCACTGAGGAGGTACCCCGAGCCCGTTGACCGGAGAGCTCCGTTTCCACCCCAACGGTATGACCATCAGCAGAGGGGGATGAGAGCCAGAGCAGATCAGGGCAGAGGCCAAGTTCATGCCATGGCGGCAGAGACTTCAGGTGTTGCAGCAGAGTGGGAGGATCAGCATCCAGATCAGGGGCCTTAGGATTTCATGGTAACCACTGCCCCATTTCTTGTATTTGAGTTGGTTATCATTCTAAGTATTATTTTTCCTTGTCATTCTTTCCTTGATCATCCTAGTTCTTCCTGTGTTTATCTTACCTTCTGTTTTGGTTTTATGATGCCTTATTTGTGCCTTCGTTCCTTTTGTGTTCAAATTTACCCCTTAATGAAATTGCGAGGACGCAATTTTTGTAAGGTGGGTAGATTGTAATACCCCGTTCCTGGAATACGTACTTAGTTGCGTATTCTGATTTTCGATCGTATTTTTCGATTTGTTTTCTGTATTTTATTCTGTATCATGAATTCTTTACACGATTATTTTTGTTGGATTTTGGATTCGTGGACTCGGAGCCAGCCCTAGCCTGAGCCGAGGGCCCGATCATGGTATATTCCTCGATTTGGTTTTCTGGCATGTAGAATTGACCGATTTCAGTTTTAAATGTTATTTCCCAATATATTAGATTTTCTGTGAATTTCTGGACTTTTCTCGGATTAAATTGAATTTCTTCAAAACCGGTGTCGGCCAGTACCGCTGACCGATTCCCGGATTTTTAATTCTCAAACGGTTTAGAATTTCATGATGGTTCTCTAGACTTTATTTCTCGGAGTCATATTTTCTGTCTATATTCTTTTTCTGGGATTTTTACGATTTTATGGAAATTCTTTCGGAGTCGGTAAATCTCAGATTCCGGGATTTTTAACTTTAAAACTATAAAGTATTTCTTCGAACGGATTTCACTATTGGTCTTTATATATATTTCCTGATTTTTGGTAAAATTTTCAGATCATTCCGAGATACTTGAATTTCGGGCATTTTTCAATAATTGCATATTCCTAATTTCCACCTAGATTGCCACCTCATTTCCCACTCACATTCTCACCTAACCCCACTAACTCTCTCTCCTTCCCTTAGCCGGCCAAGTGGCCTTGTGAGGGACACCTCACCTCCCTTTTTGCAAGAAAACCCCTTGCATCTATCCCATTTACACTCAATTCACAAAATCCCCAACCTATATAATTCTTTTCATTTGCAATTCACCCTTTTCTTTCTCCTTCACTTCATCAAGAGAGACTTCTCCAAAATCCCCATCTCCTCCACAAACCCTAGCTTCAAGAAACCCCAAGTCTCTTCGCCTCCAACTTCAAGAGTTCATCTAGGGCTTCAAGGATCTCATCTCCAACCACCAACACTCCCGAAGGCAACTCCAAGTTCAACATCTCCATCTCATGCTTCAACAACCACTCAAGGATTAAGGCCATCATCTTCTTCTTGGATCAAGCCCCTAATTGGACCCATCCAAGTGAGTACCTTACTCACCAAGACCTAGATAGCTTCCTAATTACTTATATTAGAAATTCTTATACACTAGATTCTTATAAATCCTATTTTTAGGTCATCAAGAACTAAATCCAACCTTTCCATGTGAGTATTTCACTCACCAAGATTTGAATTAGCCCTAGAGCACTTGTGTCTACCCCTATTGTACATCTAAGTTACCTAAAATCATGAATTTAGCCATCTAACACAACTCCCAGAAATTCTGCTCTGTCACAGTTTTTCCCACGACTAGTCGACTTATCCTAGGGGCTAGTCGACTAGAACACTTAGCTGAAACTTAGTTTTTCCAGAAAACTCAGTATTAGTCGACTTACTCCCAGTATTAGTCGACTGATAAACTCTCTGGAAATCCCTGTTAGTCGACTCCTGAATTCACCTAGTCGACTAACCTTCCTTGGACCAGAAACCAACTATCGGCCTAGTCGACTGAGCCTAAATACCAGTCGACTTGAACCCCCCTAGTCGACTAACCATTTTGCCTTAGTCGACTAATGTTCCCTGAACCAGAAACTCCAATTCTCTGTATCCCAGACTTAGTCGACTTGCGTGTATGTCAGTCGACTTGAGACCTATATTAGTCGACTAATCCCTTGACCCTAGTCGACTCCTGGAAAAAAAATCCCAACTCTCTGGTGCACAGGTTTAGCCGACTATACAAGACTATTAGTCGACTAATCCCACTTGTAGTCGACTAATTCTTCCCCCTAGTCGACTAATTCTGTCTGCATGTCTTAAATGGTTTCTTTTCTAAAATTAGATCTTGTCGTTGATTTATGTATTATGCATTATGGTTTCTTGTACTTCATGACTGGTACTTTAGGACTCATCGCTTGATGGATCTTATGCATGGCTCATGTGAATGCACTTGGTACTTATGACCTATTATTTGAGGTTCATCACCTGCAGTCACTTTATATTATCATGCTTGTGTATTGCCATGTAATCGCTTGTTTTATTCTTAGACTTATGCCTTGCCCGTGTTATCCTTACTCCTTTATTGTATACATGCATGGCAGACCCTTCGAGGTCGTTGAACCCTAAGTTATCTCTATGTTTCCACTTGCTTTACCTTATTATAGTCTTGTTAGTTATCTATTACCTTTTAACACATGTATATCACATGACGCCTAACATGTACTCACTCGACCCATTGTTATGCCATGGTTGACCCGGCCAATTATTAGTTCATTGTTACGTTTCATTTGTTATATCACCACTTAGTCATGCTATCCCTTAAACCGAGCATGATACACTTGACTTTACGATTATCTTATTTACGGGAATCCTACCTTGTTTTATGGAACTAAGTGCCACACCGTCCAATGGTGGGGGCCACCTCTAGAATCCACTCCCTCAGAACAAAGTGCCACATGGAACAAAGTGCCACACCACACGGTGGGGGCCACCTCTTGAATCCATGGTGGCCACCTCTTGAGTCTGTAGGGTTACTACTGTCATGTTCATTTATTCCCGTAAACTGATAATCTTTAATAAGCTACAACTTATATGGGTATGGGGAAGTGATGGATGCCGGAATGATACCTTGCTTATAGTGATGGAAGTATATGGGGGACATTGAGCCTCCAAGCCGGTCCCAGGTGGTGGGAACCGTTGGACCACCAAATTGGTCCCCGGTGTATGTGAACTATTATCGAGCCTGTTAGCCGGTCCCAGGCGGTGGGAACCGTTGGACCACTAAACTGGTCCCCGGTGTATGTGGACATGTGAAGCACTATAAGAAGCTATATCAGTTCTCTATCTACTTCCGATAACGACCCTCGACTTTCCGATATATGGATGTATGTGAGTTGGGATCGATACCGAGGCACATACCTAGATATATGGGTTAGACGAGTAATATTAATAATAATTGATACTGTTATGGTTATTGTTATGGATCTTGACGTTCCAGGTATGTTTTCCAGTTATGTTTCCAGTTGTGACACTTGTTATGATTTCCGTGATTCCAGTGATGATTCCGGTTTTAACTATTATTAGTTCCTGTTTTGGATTTGTGTTGCACTTGTTGTGTAGCCCTGTTTGACTGTCGTATGAATTGCAATTCTGATCCTATACGCTTGTTTTCCTGTGGCATGAGATAGAGGTATATGTATGAGGGTTTCCTTGTTTGGATTATTCCTTCGACGTACTAGTCTCATGGGACAGTGACTTAAGCGTATACGATCACTTTTGCTTGTAGTTAGCATTACTTTGGATTTCCCATTTCATGTCGATTATGTTATACTCGTCCCTTTATTTCATAGTTGTGTTCTGACCCCATCCATGTCCCCTAGCCACTTGGCAGTAGTTCATTTATTACTATTTGTCTTGACCCCTTGGATTTGCATATTCAGATTCCGAGGCTTGGATCGTGGTGGAGCCGTCCACTGCAGATTGAGCTTCCTCTGGTGAGCAGGCAGTCTAGCTCCAGTGCTTTTACTCCAGATTTCTTTTGACTCACGGGATCCTCACCTCCCTCGTGAGCGTTTTGTGTATGTCTTGTATATTTTACTTTTGGACTGAGTTGTGATAAAAGACATATGGAATATGTAATGTTTATCATACTGTGATGACTTGTATCTGTACTTTATGTTGGCATATATGTGTGTATACCATGCTTTGCGTTGCACTCTGATCCTTGCTTGTTGTATTTTATGCTTAGCGTGTATACGTGGGGGCCTTTCCTGACCTACGTATATACGTCGCAGTGACGCCCCCGTATCCGTGGAATCGGGGCGTTACAGATTCTTTTAAAAATGGATCAAAATTTTCTCTTTTTTTTATTTTTTTATTTTTCTTCTTTTTTTTCTAAAAAGAAAATAAAAATCCTAAAAAGAAAATCTAAAAATCCTAAAAACCAATTTTTTTAATTTTATTTTTCTTCTTTTTTTTTCTAAAAAGAAAATAAAAAATCCTAATAAGAGAATCTAAAAATCCTAAAAAGCAAATGAAAAATCTAAATAGAAAATAGAAAATCCCTAAAAAGAAAAAAAAAATCCTAAGTTAGTATCTACCCCCCTACCTATCTCATGCATTGTCCCCAATGTATGCAGGATAAAATATACACGAAATAGGTAAAGGAACAGAGTCACCCTCGCCGTCGTTTTGGACCAGCGGTGGTGCTGGGTCCAGCCGACTATGAACGCTGAAGACCGGCCTCAATAGGTCTAGTCTAGATGATTGCTCCTCCACTTGTTTTCTCAGCCGAACTTGTCCCCTGAATATTTTCTTCATGCCCCGCCAAATGGTGGACATGAATGCACGTGAGTCTGCAGGGGGGTCCTGGTGCCAAAATGCGGGCTCATCTTCCTCCTCTAGACTTTCCTCAGAAGAAGACTCCACTGGCACATCCTCGGGCTGGACACTAGGGGTCCAGACCGCATGTAAACAACTATTATAGGCACTAGTGGCCCTCTCGTGTGCTACAAACACCGGTCATATGCATCAAACACATCGTCCGGTAGGAAAGTCCTACATAGACGAGTAATCAGAATAGAGTGTGAATGTTTAGCACCACGGGTGCGCGAAGAGTTGGCAATGATAGAATGAAAGATGGTCCTGTTGATGCAGACTGTGTGCTGTCGGGTCATGAGGTCGTGAATTATTTGCAGCACAGGCCTGTGCAGCGGGCCCCATAATGGACATGTAATCAATAAGAGGAAGGGGGCCGCTGTGTTGTGGGTAACAGGGGACGTGATCGAGTTCCTCAAGTAGAGGAAGTGTGATGAAAATGTCACCTAGGGGCATATGAACCGCGAATTGGTACGTGTCGAAATTTACCGAAGCATGATCAATGGAAGTGTAAAATGATTTCACTAATTCAGGACAATAAAATGCATCATGATCGGAATTATCATACACAAGAGAATACCAATCCCAAGCACGGATTCATCGATAAAAATATGCCCATACCCATTGTTATCACTAAAATGCGGGAGTAATCTTTCTCTGCAAATAAGGATGGTGTCATGCTAAGGATGTAAAACAACGTAAGAGATCGGAGAAGTAGAATGCAAACCACCCCCGGAATACGTGGGGGAAATAAAATCCAAATTGCAGAGGGCACTGGGCAGAGAATTCAGATGATCGGCCACTGGATCGGCCAAGAGTAGAGAACAGCGACTGTAACAGACTTTGGCGGCGCACCAGGGAAGAAGAGATGGTCGCGGAAACGAGGCTTTTTCAGAGAAAACGCGGCAGAAAGGTTGAGTCTGTGGAGGAGAAAAATTTGAGGGGCGGCGCTCGAGTGGGTTATTTCAGATCTGAGATGAGATTTAGGGTGAGGGGAGAGACTCGGGGTTAGATGATATTTATAGGAGGCTGAAAGAGTTGAATTCCCAAAATTACCCTAGGTTAAGTTAGATATTACAACCTAGGGTGATTTTAAAGGGATTCATGAAGAGAGGGAACTCTTGGGGCCATTTAGCACCAAAGTCCACTTGTTTGAAGTTATTATTTTTTTTAAAATAGATTTTTTTATCATTTTTTTGTTTTTATTTTTATTATTTACAAAAAGGGGTCCCAAAGTGATATGCAGGGAAAACAGGGAAAATGTACAAGTGAAATGATCACATATAGACTGGGTCACAAAGACCCAGTTCATGAACATCTTGTGACACAAACTCAGTGGTAAAAAACGGCTTCAAGCGTTGACCGTTCACAGTGAATTTATTGCCATTTTTTGGATCAAGAATTTCAATGGCACCATGTGAGAAGACCTTTTTCACAATGTATGATCCTGACCACCTGGTTTTCAATTTACCAGGGAAGAGGTGGAGTCTTGAGTTGTATAACAGAACCTTTTGTCCTGAGACAAAAATTTTTCGGTGAATGGATTTATCATGAAAGAGCTTGGTTCTGTGTTTTGTTATCCGAGCGTTGTCATATACCTCATTTCTTAGCTCTTCTAGCTCGGTTATTTGCAATTTCCTCAAGGCACCGGCTTTATCCAAATCCAAGTTCAGCTGCTTTATAGCCCACATAGCCCGGTGTTCTAACTCCACAGGCAAGTGGCAAGGTTTTTCAAATACAACTCGATATGGAGACATACCGAGGACAGTCTTGTAAGCGGTCCTGTATGCCCATAAGGCATCAGTGAGTTTGATGGACCAATCTGTACGGTTCTGTCCAATGGTTTTCTCCAATATGAGTTTGATTTGTCTATTAGTGACCTCCACTTGCCCGTTAGTCTGAGGATGGTATGCCGTGGATAGTTTGTGAGAAATAGAGTATTTGCGCATCAAGGCTTCAAAAGCCCGATTGCAGAAATGACTCCCATTGTCACTGATTATCGCACGGGGGGTTCCGAAGCGTGATATGATATTTTCTCGTAAAAATTTGATGACAACTTGGTTGTCATTTGTCCTTGTTGGAACTGCTTCAGCCCATTTGGAAACATAATCTACAGCTACCAAAATGTATTGGTTGCCATAGGACAGAGGAAAGGGTCCCATAAAGTCGATGCCCTACAGATCAAAAATTTTGACCTCCAAGATGGGTGTAAGGGGCATCATGTCTTTCCGCGTAATTCGACCCGTCATTTGACACTTGTAACATAGCTTGCAGAAAGTATATGCATCCTTAAAGAGAGTGGGCCAGTAAAATCCACTCTGAAGTACTTTCTCAGCAGTTTTTCGTGGACCAAAATGTCCACCGCAAGCTAGCTTGTGACAGAATGTCAAGACACTCTGATGTTCCTCCTCAGGAAAACACCTTCGTATTATCTGGTCAGGACAATATTTGAATAAATACGGTTCATCCCAAAAGAAAAACCGCATTTGACTCATGAAACGGTGTTTGTCCTGGCCTGACCAATTAGAAGGTGTTCGCCCGTTGCAAGGTAATTCGCTATGTCAGCATACCAGGGCTCTCCACACATTATAAAAATGTGTTCGTCGGGGAAATCATCATTTATTAGTATTTTCTCCTTTGGTGCATTGGGGATTCTTGATAAGTGATCAGCTACGACATTCTCAACGCCCTTTTTATCCTTGATTTCCAGATCAAACTCTTACAAAAGAAGTATCCATCGAATAAGTCTTGCCTTTGCATCCTTCTTTTGCATTAAATATTTTAGGGCGGAGTGATCGGTGAAAATAGTTGTCCTGGACCCTAGCAGGTATTGGCGAAATTTTTCCAACGCAAATACAACAGCTAAAAATTCCTTTTCAGTAGTTGTATAATTGAGTTGGGCTTCATTCAGCGTTCTGCTAGCATAGTAGATTACGTGTTGCCTAGTATCAATACGCTGCCCTAGAACAGCGCCGATAGCAAAATCCGAGGCATCACACATAATCTCGAATGGCTCGGTCCAGTCAGGCGCAGAAATAATAGGTGCTGAGACAAGTCTACACTTAAGCTCCTCCCAGGCTTGTAAACATTCTTCATTGAATTTAAAGGGTACATCTTTTCCTAAGAGATTTGTCAAAGGTCTAGCAATTTTGCTAAACCCTTGAATGAATCGTGTATAGAAGCCGGCGTGCCCTAAAATGATCTAATGTCTTTTAAGCATGTTGGCTCAGGGAGCTTTGTGATAACTTTCACTTTAGATTTGTCAACCTCAATTCCTTTATGTGAAACTTCGTGCCCAAGAACGATTCCTTTCTTGACCATAAAGTGACACTTCTCCCAGTTGAGTGTCAAGTTTTTCTCCATGCAGCGTTGTAAAACCAGCTTAAGATGGTACAAGCATTGTTCAAAGGAATCACCATAAATCGAGAAATCATCTATGAAAATCTCCAAGAATCTCTCCACCATGTCTGAAAAAAGGCTCAGCATGCAACGTTGAAACGTTGCAGGAGCATTGCATAGGCCGAACGGCATTCTTCGGTATGCAAATGTTCCGAAGGGACAGGTGAAGGTGGTTTTGTCTTGATCCTCGAGAGCGATGGGGATTTGATTATATCCTGAATATCCATCCAAGAAACAGTAGTACTCATGTCCCGCTAATCTCTCAAGCATTTGGTCAATGAACGGAAGGGGAAAGTGGTCTTTACGCGTGGCAGTGTTCAACTTTCGGTAATCGATACAAACTCGAATCTTTGTTGGAAGTCGTGTTTGTACCAATTCTTTCTTCTCGTTTTCTACCACAGTAAATCCTGCTTTCTTTGGCACAGCGTGGACTGGACTTACCCATTGGCTATCGGATATGGGATAGATAATACCATTGTCTAACAGTTTTAAGATCTCAGCTCTAACAGCCTCCTGCATAATTGGGTTCAGTCTACGCTGTGGGTCTCGTTTTGGCTTAGCATCCTCCGTCAAATGAATCCGGTGTTGAACTATGGAAGGACTAATCCCCTTTATGTCAGCCATGGTCCAACCAATGGCTTCTCGATTCTCTCTTAACACAGTAAGAAGATCCTCTTCTTGTTGCTTCGTGAGATGGGATGCAATGATCACGGGAAAAGCTTCTTTCTCATCCAAGTACTGGTACTTGAGATGGTTAGGAAGAACCTTAAGCTCAGAAGAAGGGACAGGATCTATCAATGGTTGTTCTTGGTGCAAGGGAAGAATACGGTGGTATTAGTGGCCCATTCCACAGTGGACTCAACAATCTGATCAAGGTTGAAGTCATCAGACTCCAACTCAAATTCCTCATCGGACTCATATTCAACCTCCACGTCATGTTCACTTGTCAAACCCTCGATCAAGTTCACTTCAAAAGACTCATTTTCCAAATCTCGAGGTTGTTTTCCCAGGTGGAAAACATTCACCTCTTTTGTCATATCTCCGAAGGTTAGACGCATCGAGCCATTCCTACAGTTGATGATCGCATTTGCGGTGGCTAGGAAAGGGCGTCCGAGAATGACAGGTGTTTGTGCTCTGTGATTATGTACGGGTTGCGTCTCAAGAACAATAAAGTCTACGGGGTAAATGAATTCCCCGACCCGTATTAAAACATCTGTAATCTCCCCCTTGGGAATCTTTACAGAGCGATCAGCCAGTTGTAGGGGCCGGAAAGTTTGGTGGTCGGAGAAAGTGGTTTTAGCTGTAAAAAGATTTCCTTAATTCAAGCGAAACGATTACAACAAAAAGAACTACTCTTCCCTCTTTTCCAGTTACAAGGGAGGGAGGATGTCTGAATCTTCCCTTTGTTTAAAGCTGGGTTCTTCGTGTGGCGATGGAGAGTGAATCTTGTTCTCCGTTGACCAGATGACCGTCCTAGACCGTCGGGGGTCTTCTCTTCGGTCGGTAGAAAGAGTAACTCAGCTCCGTCTACCAAAACTCTCAAAGAGGAGGTAGGCGAAGAGCGGCTAGTACTCAGTAAGCTCGCTGAAGAGTCGTGCTTCTCTCTTGATGATCCTCCTGCCTGGATTCGATCGATTTTTGATGATGCCTTATCTCAAAGCTCTCTCTCTTCAAAACTCCAATCTTCTGTCCAAGCTTCGATCCTCTCAAGGTTCTCTCCCTTCTCCCCAAAAACTCCGATCCTCTCTTCATAGCAAACAAGGCTATTTATAGGGATCTCAGGGGTGAAGGTGCCTCCTGAAAACGCTCCCGAATGAGGGGCCACTACCCGCTACATGCGCGGTGACTGGCCCCGCAATCAGGGCAGTTGCAACTGAGACGCGGGCGTTGGGCCGAACGCGCCTTGAAGTTTGAGACGCGGGCGTCGAGCCAAACGCGCCTTGAAGTTTGAGACGCGGGCTTCGGGCCTTCACGTCTGGATGCTGAGACGCGGGCTTCGGGCCGACGCGTCTTGATGCTGAGACGCGGGCTTCGGGCCGACGCGTCTGAACGTTGTGACGCGGGGTGTAGAGCCAACGCGTCTTAATGCTGAGACGTGAGCATCGATTTCTCGCGTCTAGAGCTTGAGACTCTGCTTCCTTAATGGCTGGTCTGTTAGTCATTTTTAGACAGCCTACAGAACCCCCTCCAAAGTTTCTGATATTCCGCAGTTGAATGGGACGGATTTCGGAATACTTTGGATCTTTAGCCGTGTTCGCGTTTTATGACTGGACTGTTGATGCTTCGGGTTTGATCTTATCTGGAATTGGTCTTCGTGAGTGTACTGTTGAACTCTTTGAAGCCGTCAGAGTTGATCGTGTTTGAGTGTCTAGATACACAGTCTAGACCTCCCCGATTGCTTTTAGTCTGTCACGGGTGCGCTTTTGACCGGGAGTGGTTGGTTGTCTGTTTGCGTCAGTGTACTGTTGAACTGACTTTGCAGAAGCAGGAGACTGGACGCAGGTTCCTTTTTGAAAAAGCAGAGACTGCTTTAAAGACGCGACTTCTTAGCGAGACGCGACCTTTTGGCGATGAGAACGCGACCGATCTTCATAAGGCAGACGCGATTTTCTGGGTGCATTTATGCTGACGCTGACGGGGCATGTCCACCGAAGAGCCGCGTACTTTGGGGCGTGCGCCTGTGCCATGTCATGATTACGCCGCCAGCTGGCCTGGGGAAAAGGCGAGATTTCGCCTTTTGGCGCGCGGATCCCCCGGTTCATTAAATGAACTGCTCCACGTGTCAACTTCTGACTTGTGGCGGGGTCGCGACGCATGATCTTCCCTGTTCAAACAATGATTTGGCTCCACGCGTCAGGCAGCGATTCGCTGCAGCGTTTATTGGGCCAAACGCCGCGTATCTTCGCGAATCTCTGTGCCTATAAAAGGCAACAGTTGGAGAGATGTATCTTCTTCTCCGAACGAACGCATTCTCTGAGAAAAAGAACTTCCTTCTCTTGTTCAACTATTCATCTCCTCGCTCGGATTTCTTGATATTCAATGGCTCCCAAGACGAAACCGACTGCATCGACCTCAAGGGCGACCGTCGCCGAGGCTGAGAGAGATGCTTCCTCTGCGCAGGAGGGTGTTTTCCGAGGTAAAAATGTACCTTCGGTGTGGGTTTCGCCATTAAAACATGTTCATAGAACCCTAAGGACCTTTAACACAAGATCGTGTTTGATTCTCGGACGCTGTCCTTGAGATGATAACCGGGGCGCGGGCCTGATGATCCGACGCTGGTGAACTCTGCACTCTGGGTCCTTCACTTAGAATATTTCTAATTGTGAAGGTCTCTGGACGCGATTTGTAGAACGCGGATTTGATCCATGCGTTCTGTGCCGCGTTTTGTGCCATCAGGCGCTGGCGTCCGAGTCCAAGCATTTTGAAATTTCACAAGTCTTGGTTTGCAGAACGCGGATTTGATCCTTGCGTTCTGTGTCTTCAACCGCCGATTTTGTAGAATCTGGCGTTTGAGTCCAGGTACTTCGAATTTTCATAAGCAGCTTTGCAGGTCTGGACGCGGATTCGAAAAATTCCTGCGTCCAGTATCTCTTCTGCGTTTTGGTGCAAGTTCGCAGGTCTGGACGCGGATGATAACTCCTGCGTCCAATGTCTCGGCTGCGTTTTGATTTATGAACACTTAGCGTCTTCCCTTATTTTTGGCAAGGTATCTGACCAAGTGTCTTTTTCTTTTGCAGTGCCGCATGTTTCAGGTTCACTTGCCAAGATGCACCATTTCGGCCGCGTGGGCGGTGCCGACCACCGTCTGACTTTTGCACTGCGAAGGACCATACCTGTGACTGCTGACAGGTCGCCAGTTCGCAGGGAAATGATTGCCCATGTTAATGAGAGGACTTCTCGAGTGCTTATGACCGATGCAGTCTTCGCAACGGATACCCACATCAAGCTGGAGAAGCCTGCTTTCTTCTTTGGAGATCATGTCAGCGACGGTGGCAACCCCATGTATGACGGGAATTACAGGTGGCTCCGTCAGATAGGGGAGAGGAGATACTTCCTTCCAGCCATGGAGAGGATGCTCCCGTTGTCTTATCTCCAACATCTGTCCGTCCTTCGGAAGATGAAGTGGGATGTATCCCGGGATATCTCTGAGATTACCCTTGGGAATTTCAGCTCCCAGAACGTATATCGTCATGATTGCCATGACCGGGCGGTCCTCGGCTTGTTTCCTGGGTCACGCAAGTCTGAGCTTCCAGTCGGAGAGATCCCGCAGCTTGCCACCACCTTCCTCAACTCGTTCATAGAAGCAGAGGGTGATTATCCGGCCAAGTTCCATTTGCCAGGATGGGTCCACTCCACGGAGAATTCTTGGTGGGGCAGGATGGTGGGTTTGTCCTCTCCGATCTTGGAGATCTGCTTGAGCACGTGGGATTATACTCAGCAGTCAGGGCCGTACAATGGGGCATCCCAATGAGCTCTCACAACTTCTTCGGGATCTTGGAGCGCTACAACCCTCAGACGGGGACATTCTTTACCCCGGTTGGAGAAATGGGCCTTGCACTGCATGAGTTGCATGAGGTCTCGGGGCTGGTGATGGGGGAGTTCCCTTATGAAGAATATGTCCCGACTGCTAGGGAGCTTGACCTTATAAAGAAGGATTCCCCTGAGGTGTACGAGACCTATTGGGAAGTGATGTGCCACTTCCATATTTGTGGTCAGGTAACTGGTTGGAGGACGCATGGAGTCAGGCATCTATCCTGGGCCAATTACTTATTCAGCAATGTCAGCAAGAAGGATCATTCGATAACTCGACTGGCTCCCCTCTCAGAACAGGGAGTTGATGACATGGTCGCACAAGCTTCTGAGGGCTTTTACACCACTGGGTCGAACGAGGACGGCTTCGAACCTGATACGCTTTTTGAAAGCTATCATCACCGGGCCCGGGCTTCTATCTCTAGTCGAGCGCTGTTGGCGGGCTTCTTGATGCTGTGGTTGAAGCGTTGCGTGGTACCTACACGGCCACATGAAGTCATTGTTGCCGACGTGGTGTATCCAGCAGTGCTCCTGGCCCATGGCCGTCCTATAGCCCTTCTTCCGGCCGTGGCGGCTGGCATTCAGAGCGGGTTGCGGGCGCTAGCCAAGAGACTATGCGAGGCTCCAAGGACTGTCGACTCTCAAGGCAAGCCATATGTCGATTCAGAGGGAAACCCGACGGCAAGGCGCCCCAACCCCCGAATGGAGTTGCCTTACACGTATCTCATGGCCTGGTACGTGATGCATTGCCCTTCTCTGAGGACAACGGCGCGTGGGAGTAAGAGTCCTGTCCCTTTTGTGAGGCGGCTGGAAGACTCGGATTGGAGTGACACCTATATATATTATATTCGGAGACGTCTCTCAAATGCCGCCAATTACCAGCTCAACCGCTGCTTCCCTGGAATTCCTGGTGCATCCTTTGGTGAGCAATTCACTGATTCTATAGGTCGGGATGACCTCACCCAACTGTCTGCGGGAGTCTTCGGTGGTTGATCAATATACGACCAGGATATGTGCTGTTTCGCCAAGGGACTTCCTGCACTATCGAACCGTATATGCCAAGTCGTTTTGCCCGACAGTTTGGCTATGCTCAGCTTTATGTCGGCAATCCGAATACACAACTTGCCTTCAATGGGAATTTGTGCGAAGGTGCTCGAGCCTGGTATTATAGCGTGGCTGGGGGGACAGAGGCAACTTTCCGTTTGCCCGTCGAGGAGCCGAAGAACCTTACCAGCTTCACTTTCTGCATCTGGTATTCTCGGGTAAACCAGTCACCGGATTTTGCTCCTGGGTATACGGGTATTGAGGGCATTAATGCCTATCTCAAAACACAGTCGGAGTCTGGCAAAGGCTCGCACATGATCACCCAGTATTTAAAGGTCCAGAAAGAGCTGAAGAGAGCATCTCAGAGAGAAGCCGAGGGAGGCTCAAGAGAGGAGCCCCGAGTAACCCGGAGTAGAACCAAGCTAGGGCCACAGGAGGGGCCTTCTACCACCAAGGCTCAAGAATTGGTGAGTAAGCGTTGTCGGGGTCCTACCTCAACTGCTGGTCCTGTTTCGAAGAGGGCTCGGAGGGAATTAGCAACAGAAGTCTCTCCCGGAAGGCATTTCGGCTGGAGTTGAGGACTGTCCTGAAGACCTCTTTATCATGGTTGAGGAACCGCCAGAGGATAAAAATCTCCCCAGTTTAATCCGTGCTCCTAGGTCGTACAGAGGGACCTGTAAGATTGCGGGAGAGGGGGAATTGGTTGACAAACTCACTATAGCTGACGAGGAAGTACAGCTCGTGGGAGGGAATGTCCAAATTCCAGGGTTCTCAGCTCGGCCTGAGCCTTCTTCTGCTCGTGAAGGGAGAGATAAGGCACAGCGGTCAGGGCCTCCTAGTGTCTTCATCTCCAGTGCTCGGATAATCGACCCTAGTCCTACCACTGGGGTGATTGGTGGCAAGGCTCCGGTCACCGAGGACCTTTGCGTTGAACTGTCGTCTTCCGCGTCTGATACGGAAAGCGACTTTGGAGATAAAGTCGACTACGGCCATGAACCGCCGGCTATAATCCCTGCTGAAGGTATAACTTCTTCGCCTGTCGAGGCGATGGAAACAGAGTTGACCCAGCCCAAGGGGATTGAGGCTTCGGCCACTGAGATAACCTCGGAGGGGGTAGCTGTTGAAGTTGGGGAGCCTTCCCCTTTGCCAGGAGGGGAAACAACCATTGAGGCTGAGGAGGCTCTCACTCCGCCGGTGGAGAAGGTTACTGCTGAAGCTGGGGAGACCCCCATTCTACAGGACTCGACGCCTCTGGACCTCGAACCTAGTAAGGCAGCTCTGACTGAGGGGGCTCAGGTGGGGAGTCTGACGATCAGCACCCTTCCAGAAGGCCACACAGCTCAATCCTCGGTGGAAGTTTCTGAAGAGGTTGTGCTTACAGCTCCTTCCTTGGTCGTGGAAGCTCCTGCAGAGGCAGCGCTCCCGGAAGCGCCAATGGGTAGTCTTGTTCTTGCCACATCGACGGCTGGCACGGCTCTTGTGCGAGAAGACCCGCCCTATATCCCTTGTCCCGTGACAGAAAAAGGGTCGGGAAGCTTCTTAGGTGGTGAAGACATGGGGGATCTGGCACGTCAGATGGTGCAACAATTCTTCACCTCGATGGGATCATGTATTGATCTCATCTTCCGTGGACACAGCACCTTCCAGTTCGCCCAGAGGCTTCTTGAAAATATGGCCGTGAGCGTCGAATTGGCGGGAGGCCCTTCACTTGCCAGGGCATGCCTGCGGGTGGTAGAGCAACTTGGAGATAACCTGCGGGAGCTGGAATTTTTGGAAGATGCTGGCTCTTCCGGTGAGGCCCAGGCCATCCTGACTAGGCTCCTAGCTGCTCAGGAACGGGAGCGACAGGAGGTGGAGGCACAAATCGCTGCCGAGATCCGCGACCTTGAATATTCCAAGGCTAAATTTCAGAAATTAGCCGGAGATTCGAGGGAATCTGAGCTTAGTGTGCAGAGCACGGAGCAAGTCATCCTCAGAACTCGGGACATTATCGCCAAGGCGGAAGCTGTTCTTGCGCTAAATGAGGAGAAACTTGTCTCCCTCAAAAAGGAGCTTGAGGAGCAACGGGCTGCTACGGCGCGAGCTGAAGAGAGTCTGTCTCTGCAATCTTCCAGGGTGGACTTTCTGCGGATGCAACTGTCTGCCAGAAGTTTCTTATCTGAGGCGGAGCTGCGGGACCGGGCTATCATGGAGGCTGAGAGGACGCGCCAGCATGAGATTCACCGCCTTAGGGAACAAATCCGTTCCTTGGTGAACCAGGATATTTAGCCTTCTTTTCTTCTTTTTTTTTTTGAAAAGAAAAGGGACACTCTATTTATTTAGAGTGTTTGTATCCACTTCTATCATTTTTTTTTGATATAATAGAAGTTTTCTTTGAAGCTTTTGTCCCAATTTCTTTGTCCTGTTGTGGATGAGTCCAACTCTTGATCACTAGTCGTGATTACGGAACTTAGGTAGGACTAAGTTCTTTTAATGGGACGCGGTCTTGGCGAGACGCGGCATTAATCCCACAGGGTGAAACGCGGTCATCAGTCTACCGGAACTTAGATTTCACCAAGTCCTTTTGATGAGACGCGGCGTCAATCACAAGTCGGAACGCGGTCTTCTTGATGAGATGCGGCGTCAATCAAAAGATGAGACGCGGCATTGATCTGTAAAGTAAGACGCGGCTGTCAGTCCCTGGGGTGAGACGCAGCGTCAATCACAAGGTGAGACGCGGTTCTTAGTTCATGAGAACTTAGGCAGGACCAAGTCCTTTTGACAAGACGCAGCATCAATCCATAGGGAGACGCGGCCATCATTGTTTCATGAGACGCGGCATTCATTCAGGGAGACGCGGCTCTAAATAACGCGGATCTGCTTCTGCAAAGAAGGAAGCGGATCAGGCAGACGCGGGAGACGCAGCCTTGTGCCTTTCCCTTAATTCAAAAATGGATCAAGTGCTCTCTGAGGGGACGCGACTTTGACTCGCGCGGGCATCTTTCTGGGACGCGGATGTGTGGATAGTTCTTCAATCCGCGTCTGGGTGTAAACTCCCAGGCGTTACATACAGCCTGTCATAGGGATTTGGTGTGATCTTTAAACGTCAGATGCGGATTTTCCGCTTTGTTTCCCGAAGCAGTTTGTCCACGCGTCGGCTGCTGATTGGGCTTGAGTATTGATTCTCTTAAATGAGAAACCAGTGCGGGCGGTTGGAGATCAGCGCCAGCGGCGGTTCTCGAAGCAGCGTTACACGCGTCCGGCCCTTATTGGATCTTGGCAGTTGTGCAGTTATTAATGCCGGCGGTTCAGATTACGGGGCCATTAACCGCTGTTATCAGGAGCTGCCTATAAATAGGGCGCCCCTTCTCCCTTCAATCCTGCCTTTGGACTATTTTGTTTTTTGAAAGAGAGAGCGCTTTGAGAACCTTCATCTTCCTCAGCGAATTGTCTCCATGGATGAGGATGGCTCTGAAGATGACCCAGGGCTTTTAAGCTCCTGTTTGGTCTCTTTAGGAGAAAACAACTCTTTGCCCTGTGACCGCGTTTGCGTCCTGGTGCAGAGATTACAACTCTTGACAGAGGTCTCTACGGGTATGCAGTTCGTTTCACCATGACACCTTAGATTTACCATGGCCTGTACCTTGGCTTCATGTCATCTGGACCCCCTCATGAAGTCTGCATTGGTGCATTCCTTCTGGAATTTGTACCATGGGCTTGAACTTCTCCAGACGCGCGTGCAGGAATCTTTGGCACTTGGCGTTGGCGCGTTTTATGGCTTGTGCCTTAGCGCGTTTCATGGCCAATGCCTTGGACGAATTCCAAAAAAGGTTTCAGACCCGCACCTTGCAACTCCTGTTCATGGAGATGGCAATTTTCGGCGTCTGTGCCTTTTCGGCGTTTGTGCTCTTTGACCTAGGCACAGAATGGGACCGCGTTTTGATTCGCGTTTGTCTCTGCTGACGCAACAGTTTGGCTTGCTGCACGTGTCATTCCTGCGTCTTGGTAGACTGCATGGATCATTCCCGCATTTGCTGACTGCGTGGATCATTCCCGCGTTTGCCTCTGCTGACTTAGTTTTTCTCTGTTTACAAAGCTGCAGATTGTTCTAATTCTCTCTTTTTGTTCCTTGCAGGCTTGCTGGGCCCTTGGAAGAATACTTCGGTCGGCGAACTCGTTCAACCTTCACCTATGAGAGAATATATTATGGTCCTCGTCACCTATAAGAGAGTATATTACATCTCTGACGAGGACCCAACCCTCGCCAAGGTCTCTTCAGATCTGGTGCAAGAGACGGATAGGCTGAGTACCGGCGAGGGTGGTCCGGCGGTTGCGGCGGCGGATGAGATCCTCTTCCTCTCCCACTCCAGAAGTCACATCAAGGACACTCCGTTGGATGGCCTGCTGGGGAAAGGGATGGTGATGAAACCCCAGAAGTGACATCGAGGACAGTTAAAGTCCATTGAGTCTTCTGCTGGGGGAAGGATCAATTCTTGAAGGAAGAGTTGCCGGACTTTTTGCTGCCGCCGGACTAAGTGGAGGGTGGCATCCTTTGTGATGACTCCTAAACTTCTGCTCTCACCCCAAGAGTGACTCCATGTTTGTTGGATAGTCTACTAGGGAAAGAGACGCGCCTGAACGAAGGGTTGCAGGACCTTCTGTTGCCACTGGACCTCAAGAACACCATTGCTCTTGGCTTGGTCAGCTAGGGCGCTTTCGAAGTTGGCGTCACGCATCAAAGTGCAACCGGCTCCAATTGTGCACCTGGGATCAGATGCGGTTTCAAGGAGTGAGTACGGCCTCAGAGAGAGAGAGGGACTTCTTTGTACTCCTTAATTGTAACACTCAATCTTATTGTATAAGAGAGCGTTTTGTATCACTTTCATCTGTTTGGATATGAATAAAAGTGACACTTTTCTTTTTGCCTCTTTCTGTTGTCTTGAATGTTTTATTTTAGAAGCAAAAAGAATAATTTTGGTGGACCCGCCACTTTATAAAAGAAAGTGACAAGTAGAGTGTGTACCCCCAGAGAGGGTGAACTTTTATCAAGGATTTAGGATTAACTTGATTTAAGATCAGCTGGGGATTTTGATGGAAACATTGTTTATTGGTGTAATGTTAACCAACACTGCCTCCAAAATGAATTTGATACTCGGTTGGGGAGAATATCAAATGAAACTAGACTCGTGGGGAATCTAGTAAGATTTTTACCGTTAGAGGTGTGATATTAACTTAACGGTTTAGAAGTAGTCTTGTCAGAAGTGTAATGTTAACTTGACAAGGACGTGAGTTAGAGGTGTGATATTAACCTAACTCATCAGCATCTCAGTTTTATTTGGGAAAACTGAGGGTGTCACTGTCATAGGTGTGATGTTTAACTTAACAGTGATAGAAATGCTAGAGGTGTAATATTGAACTTGGCATTAGTCGTCTTGGCTTAAAGAAGTCAAGGAAAGGTCATAGCCATAGGTGTATTGTTGAACTTAGCAATGACTCGGATGCTGGAAGTGTAGTGTTAACTTGGCATCGTCCATTTCAGCTTCGATATGGAAGTCTGAAGAAAGGTGACTATCAGAGGTGTGATATTAACTTGACAGGCACTCGATGTACTGCTTAGAGGTGTAATGTTAACTTAAACAGTAGTTTTGTCAGATGTGTGATATTAACTTGACAAGGATTTGCTTGCGATAGGAGCAATTTGAGGACCTGTCATTCTATTGATGAGAATTGACAAGTGGAATTTGAGGTGCCAGAGGTATAGTGTTAACTTGGCAAATTTGAGAGTTTGTTACTCTATGCAGAGTTAACAAGCCAGGTTTGTACTCGACAAAGAGTATTCATTACCAGAGGTATAGTGTTAACATGGTAATGATTGCATTTTGTGGTCCTACCATTCTATGGATGAGAATTGGTAAGGATTTTTGGAGGGAAGAGTGGAATCAAATCCACTTAGGATTTTTAGCAAACCCTCAGCTGTCAACGGATTTGAGGTGCCTTTACCAACTACCGTTTGAGTTGGGCTAGCCATGCTATTCCCCTCAGCATGATGAGTTGTCGAAGACTTATGTTGGACTTAAAAGCCAACATTTTCTTCTATCCTTAGCCGTCGGAGGCGTCGGATCAAATGGGGACGTGTCCCTTAGGATTTTTAGCAAATCCTCAGCTGTCAACGGGTTTGTCATGCCTTTACCAACTACCGTTTGAGTTGGGCTAGCCATGCTATTCCCCTCAGCATGATGAGTTGTCGAAGACTTATGTTGGACTTAAAAGCCAACATTTTCCTCTATCCTTAGCCGTCGAGGGCGTCGGATGTTTGATCAGAGGTGTACTTTTAACTTGATCGGTGGAAGAATGCCATCTAGGGATAGTATTTCTTCAGGAATTTGCCATTGATTGGCATCATGAGTGTATCGCCATTTGAGGTTATGAGGCGATACGATCCATTTGAGTAGACTGACTCTACTACAAACGGTCCTTCCCATTTGGGTTGGAATTTTCCTTTCGTCTTGTGTGTCATGACCATGGGTCTTCGGACGGCTAAGACGAGGTCGCCCTTCTTGAAAGTTCGCGATTTGACTTTCTTGTTGAAGGCTCTGGTGATACGAGCTTGGTAAAGCTCGATTTGTTGTTGGGCCTGAAGACGCTTGTCGTCCAAGGCTTTCAATTCTTGGAGTCGCTGTCGATGCTTCTCCTCTGTTGTCATTTCCGCTGTCAAAGCGACGCGAAGAGATGGAATTTGGATTTCCAGTGGAAGGACGGCTTCGCATCCGTACACCAAGGAAAATGGCGTGGCTTTAGTTGGGGTTCGCACAGTCGTGCGATAGGCCCATAAGCATTCGCCCAACTTATCGTCCCAGTCTCGTTGACTTTTCGAGACGAATTCTTGAGAAGCTTGCCAATAGTCTTATTGAAAGCTTCTGCGAGGCCGTTCGCGGGCGGATAGTATGCCGTTGATGACACACTCTGGATTCTGAACTTGGCGCAGAATCTCTGAAAAGCCTGGCTGATGAACTGGGTCCATTGTCATGGACAATCCGCCGAGGCACACCGAACCGGTAAATAACGTGATGTTTCACGAACTTGATCACGTTAGAAGATTTCACCTCTTGCAAAGGGATAGTTTCGGCCCACTTTGAGAAGTAATCGGTTATCGCTAGAATGAACCGATGTCCCTTTGATGATGGTGGGCTGATAGGACCAACCACGTCCATCCCCCACATTTCGAACGGCCAGGTAGAGGTCGTAGAGTGGAGGTATGCTGGTGCTTGATGGATGAAATCGCCATGTATTTGACAGGCGTGACATCTTTTGGCATAGGCAACAGCATCGGCAACTATCTTGGGCCAGTAGTAACCCAATCTTTGGAGTCGGTTTGCCAGCTTCGGGCCAGGTTGATGAGCTCCACAAGTACCATCGTGGGCTTCTTTCAATACTCCTTGGGCTTCTTTTGATGAGAGGCATCGGAGCAGGATCCCGTCATGCGATCGACGATACAATGTTTGCGAAATCGCATTGTAGTAGAATTTGGAGGCTTTCCTTCGGATGGCAGCCGCCTCCCTGGTGTCTTCGGGAAAGATGCCGTACAAGACAAAATCAATGTAGGGGAATCGCCAGTCTTTAAGTTCTGGATCGGTCGACACTTCAAGTGTTTCCTTACCGCGACGATCTCCCGTTGACCTCTGGTAGTCTCCGAGGGGACTTTTTGGGCAGTATAGGTCGTGGCTATAGACGAATACCTTCTCCATTGCTCCAGCTGGAAGAGCTAAGGAGGCAGCAAGGGATGCAAGTGCATCTGCATGCGCATTTTGCTTGCGCGGTACATGGTCGATGTAGAAGTTTGAAAACCTCTCGGCCATGTGGATTGTCGCGTTGTAGTAGGGTACTAGATCTTCATGCCTGACCTCATACTCTCCGCGAACTTGGCTGGTGATGAGTTTAGAATCACCGTATGCCTCGAGATTTTTAACGCCAATCTCATCGGCGAATTGCATCCCAATCAAAAGAGCGTTGTATTCCGCCACATTGTTGGAACAGGGCTCGGTTAACGAGATAGCTCGGGGAATCACGTAATTTTTGTGGGGAGACGAGTACTACTCCTACCCCCGCTACTGTGTGTCCCTCCGAGCTTGCCCTTGATGCACCGTCGAAGAAAAGTTGCCATACTTGACTTTCGAACGACGTCTGAGCTAGGCAGACTTCGGCGACCTCATCTGGGAGATCCTCGTAGAGTTTGGCTGCTCTGGGATCTGGGTGTTCAGCTAGGAAGTCCGCCACCGCTTGTCCTTTAATGGCTTTTTGTGGCAGAAAATGCATCTCATATTGTGATAGCAATATGGCCCATTTTGCCAGCCGGCCATTTAGTGAAGAAGGCTTTGTCATGAGTAACCTCAGGGGGTTGACTTTGGATATGACATTTATGGTTTGGCCCACCAGATAGTGTCGCATTTTCTGAATGGCGAACACCAATGCCAAACATTCCTTCTCGATCGGGTTGTACCGATGTTCGGCTCCGATCATCGTTCTACTCAGGTAGTAGATTGCTTGTTCTCGCCCCTGGTCATCATTCTGAGCTAGTAGAGCTCCCAAAGAATGATCCATTGATCGGACGTACACCAGGAAAGGCTTTCCGGATACCGGAGCTGCCAGGACTGGTGGTTGGGTGAGGTAGTGCTTGATCTCCTCAAATGCTTGCTGGCAAGCGTCGTCCCAAATGAACGAAACGCCCTTCTTCATTAGCTTAGCGAAGGGTTGGCATCTCCCGGAGAGATTTGAAATGAATCTGCGGATATATGCCAATCGTCCTTGTAATCCTCTGAGCTCCTTGAGGCTTCTGGGGGGTTGCATCTCTTGGATAGCACGGACTTTCTCCGGATCCAAATGGATTCCTGTGGAAGTCACGACAAACCCTAGGAACTTGCCACTGGCTACCCCCAGGAAGGACTTGGTGGGGTTCATCTTCAATTGATGAGCCCGCATGATGTCGAAGACCATCCTCAGGTCTGCTGTGTGATCACCTTTAGTGCGGCTTTTTACCGCGATGTCGTCGACATAACATTCCACCGTTTTGCGTATCTGCCGATGGAAAATGGCATTCATGGCCCTTTGGTAGGTTGCCCCCGCATTTTTCAGACCGAAGGGCATGACGGTGTAGCAATATACCCTAGAGGTGTCCTGAAGGAGGTGTGCTTTTCGTCATCGGGATACATCTTGATTTGATTATATCCTGAGAACCCGTCCATGAAGGACATTCGCTCGAATCCACAAGTATTGTCAATCATGACATCTGTGATTGGCAATGGGAATTCGTCTTTGGGGCAGGCCTCGTTTAGATCACGGAAGTCGATGCAGATCCGGATCTTCCCGTTCTTCTTGGCGACGGGGACGATGTTGGCTACCCAGTCGGGATGCTGTTCCTCCCTGATAAAGCCGGAGTCAATAAGCTTCCTGACTTCTGATTGGATTGCCTCCATTATCTCTGGACGGAACCGTCGCTGCTGTTGTTTAACGGGCTTCATGTCCGGATTGATGTTGAGGCGATGCATAGCCACTTGAGGATCAAGTCCAGGCATGTCCTCATAATTCCAGGCGAAGACATCTATATACTCTTGTACAAGAGATATTAAATCCTTCTTCTCTGGAGGCGACAGGCCGTCACTTATGAAGATGGGTTTAGGATTGTCTTCATCTCCTAGGTTGACTTGAACAACCTTGTCTTCTGTGGGTGGCTCACGCTGTTCAAAGCGGATGTCCCAAAGAGCATTCAAATGTCTGATCCAAGGGTCTGTATCAGATTGGATCATTTCTTCATCTTCATCCTCCAGATGGCTTGTCGAAACCATGTTTACTGAAAGCCCTTTGAAGATGTTGCCGACACTGACATCTGATTCCCATGACGACGTGTCTGATGAGCAGTCATGACTTGACAGTCTCTCCGAATCAGAGGCTGATGGCACTGGAGTTGATACATAGCCCAACCCCCGGCGCGTCCGATGATAGTAATCAGGGGTTTTCCCTTTCGGTACAAAGGATCGAAGCAGTGTTCTTCTTCCTTTTCCGAAGTTCAACCCAGGCCTGTTGGTTAGATCATACCCCATGCGCTTCATCATCTTGAGCGTTCTTGGTTCATAATGATCGAACTGAGGGGATTCATCCTCACCTTCCGATTCTTCGTGGGGCATAGGTTCAGATGCGATTCGCCCAAAAAGTATTGGTCTTTGGCCTTTTCGTCCGGCTGGAACCATGAATACAGACTCTTGCGCATCACCATTATCTTGGTATGTCCCGAAGGATGATTTCACCGGTACATGCAAAGATGTCAAGGCATCTATTGCCGACCAGAGGTCATGTCCATGTCGGTAGTGGTATCCGACGGTATTGAATCGGAAACATACACAGGGAAATACGCAAAGTCTAAATCTTCATTAATGTACCAACCACCCGCATCGTCGGTGGTATCAACATCGAGCTTATTAGTGCTCTTTACAATGGGCTTCAACTCCCACAGGCACTCTTCTTTCTCAGGCTCAACGTCAGCTTCATTACCAGAGTCTGGCTCCTCTGGTTGTGGGGTTTCATTAGTCTCCTCCGGATCCTGATATAAGAGGGAGTCCGTGAAATAATTTTCAACCCCTTTAAACGGATGCCTTTCGGCAATCAACGTTCGGACCTGTCCACTCTCGTCAATGTATTTCATGACTTGGTGGAGAGTAGAGGGAACGATGGAATTGCGGTGAATCCATGGTCGTCCCAGCAACAGGTTGTAGGAAGTGTCCGCGTCAATGACGTAACACGTCACTTCTGACTTGAGGCTCCCGATCTGGCATTTGAGCTTGATCTTCCCCATTGGGCGGGAGCTGTTGGCATTGAACCCGTAAATAGTCGTCTGGGTAGGGCTCAGACGATGGGTAGGAATGCCTAGAAACTGCATAACCCGGCGAGGTATGATGCTCAGCGCGGACCCTGGGTCTACCTGGATGCGGTTCACCTCGGATGACCCAATATACCCTGTGAAGTATAGGGGTCGGTCATGCTTCCCTTTAACCTGCATGTCATCTGTTGTGAAGGTGATGCAGGGAGCATTTGGGGAGGTGTGGAGGCAATCCTCTTCATCTTCCTCCCTTGGCACGCGGGTCATAAAGACCTCAGCATTTGCCAGAGCTTCTTGTAGAGCCTCTCTGGTTGACTTTGATAGCCTCAGGAGCTCATACAAGGTAATGCGTGCCGGGATGTTGGCTAGTTGAGTCAAGACGTCGAAGCGGTAAGGTGTCGAGGATCCTTCTGTTACACCTTTCGCAAGAACTCGAGAAAACCGAGTTTCTTTCTGCTTCTCCCCAGGCTGTTTAGAGGAGGGCTTGGCTGGTTCCACGGCTGGCTGCGGAGAAGCCGCTGATGTCTCGCCGTACTGCTTCAAGTATGCCTGTCCTGAACGGGTCCCCGCCGTAGGTTGGCTGGGCTCTGCGGCCAGGACTATTGTTTCCTCTTCTGAGTCAGTCAGCGAGGGAACATCAGTGTCCGCTTCTCGAGAAGAGGCGCATATCACATGGCAAGATGAAGCCTTCCCTTTGCCTTTGGACTTCCTGTTGGTCACAGTCGTCCATTGTTGCTCATCGACGAGGTCAGGGTGGACCCACATGATTTCCCCTCGAGGTGTAGAGACGGGTACCAAGCCTTTCTCCTGCTGCTGATGAGGGTCTGTGTTGACCACCCTCAGTTCTCCTTTCGGGACAGAGATTACCCCCACGGGTGTCGGGGGTCGTGTCCCAAACTGGAGAATCGACGTCATGTTGGCCGTCATCTTCTTCTGCTCCGGTCGGAGTTTTTAATACCTCCGCGTCAATCAGAGCTTGAAGGATGTCCTTAAAGACATAGCAGCTTTTGGTAGGATGTCCGAGCATCCTGTGGTATAAGCAGTAGGTGGGATTGTCGGTCTTGCCGACCTCCTCCGGGCGTCTAATTTCAGGGAGCTTCAGTCGATTGCTCTTGTTGAGTAGCTTGAAGAGCGAATCGACGTGTTCCTCCTTGAAGGAATACTGCTTGTTGGGGCGTGGCTGGCTTGAAGAGCCACTTGCCCTGCCTGTTTGAGGTTTGGTGGGAGATTTGGTCTCCGTCGCCAAATTATCCTTCCGCTTGGTTTGGAGGGATGTGTCTGGTGCACGCCTTGTCGACCTCTCTGGCCTGGGCTTGCCTTCTTCCGCTCTGACGCGGGCGACAATCTCCTCAGCCTGTTCACCTTGCTGGACTAATTGTTTCCAGGTGCGGCTTTCAGCAACTCCTATTTGAGCAAGGAGTGAGGTTTGGAGATTATGGCGACATGTTTCCACTAGGGTGGCCTGGGTCATGCCGCTTGGACATCGGAGTGCCATGTTCCGAAATCTTTCTACGAAAGACTTGACGGACTCTCCCTTTCGCTGTTTTGTAGCTAAAAGGGTAGGCATTGTGACCTCCGAATCATCTTCGAAGAAGCGTGTTAGAAACAGCTTCTCCAAGTCACCCCAGTTCTTGATGGAACCTTCGGGGAGCTTCATGAACCATTCAAAGGCAAACCCTTTCAGGGTGCCGATGAACAGTCGCGCCAGGATGGCATCGTTATCTACCACATTCCCGGTCTGGGATTTGAAGTAGTAGATGTGCTGGTTGGGTGACCCCTTCCCGTCGAATGCCTGGAGAGTTGGAGCCTTGAACTTAGGAGGGTACGGGACTAAGTCCCACTCGGCCGGATAGGGCCGGACTACTCCAGCTTCTTGGAGGCCTTTACGGTTGGTAAGGGCCTCGAGGCGCTGCTCCAGTTGACTCATTCTTTTAGCATGAGCCTTTCCCGGGGTCTGGTCGCTTCTTGCCTGCGACGAGGGCTTGGACACATCCGAGGTAGATCGTCGTGTCTCGTCAGAAGATTCGGAGGGTGGGCTTTCTCCTTTTCTCCCTTTCCCCTTCGGTCGTCTAGGAGGAGATCTCGCTCTTTCTTCAAGCAATTTCTCAAGCATATGCTTGAGGGAGTCAATGGATCTCTGTTGAGAGGCGATTATATCCATCTGGTGCTTCTGCGTCTGTTCTAAACGCCTGGTCGTCTCCTCAGGAGTGTCTGCCATGTAGGCGGAAGCCTCCTTCTCGACGGAAGAGTTTGAAGCTTGCGACCCCACTACAGCAGAGTGAGAATCACCCGTTCTAATGCCGCGGGCTAAGGCATTATAGTCAATTGGGGGAATGGCCCCGTCCGGGTACGAGTGTGTTGATACACTCCTTCCGGTACAGAGTCAGACTCGGAGTCATCTGGGCTGACTGCAATTTGTTTCCCCTTACTCCTGCTAGTCATGTTTGCAGTAAGCTCCGGGTATTCAACATCTGAGAAGGTTCTCCTCCTGTGGGAGCGTCTTCTCTTGGCTGATGGGGGAATCAGGGTCAGCTGTCTAATTAAAGACGGCTGGTGCACGCCTGACTCGCAATGGCATCCAGAGAGCATCTGGATGAGCTGTTGACAGCAGCATGGAGAAGTGGTCTGATTGGCACTCCTCTTCCTTGTCAAATAATCCCTCAAATCTGTGGGAGGGGGATTAAGAGACTGGTCTCGCAACGTCGACGACGGGAGACAGTCATGTGCTGTTCAGCCTGGACACAGGTTTCAGAAACGCGGCTGTTGCGTCGCGGCTGCGTCACGCGCGTCTGGCGTCTCTGTTGATATGAGACGCGACTTTCGCGTTGCTGTCTGCTGCGTTGGAGCAGAGAGACTTGGGAGAGAGTGGGCTGCTGGGCCCCACGCCTATGGGCGCATGCTTCCTGCGTTTGACAAGACGCAGAAGCTTCGCTTCGGCGTTTGGCAAGTTGGTCTTTAGAGGGCTCAACTTGGGGAGTCTCGCGTTTGGGTCGCCAAACACGGACCTCTCGCACTGGCCGAGGTGCGGGGAAGGCATCGGATCGTACGCTGCGTTCAACCCCAGTCAGAAAACCAACGGTTCCGACCGAGTGTTGACGCGCGCGTCTTCTCTGTCGACGCTCGGCATTCCGATTGCGCCGTGGAGGAAGAGAGAAGCCAACAACTTCCTGGTTTGTAGAACCAGGGGTGTTTGCCACGTGGGTCTCCTGAGAGACGCTGACGCGGGCGTTCTGTGCGACACGGTCGATCGCACTAGTAGATGTGCCAGGGACCACGCGGGCCTTCAGAGAGGAGTTGGCGCGTGTGCTCTGCGATACGCGGTTGATCGCAGTAGAGGTGTCTGAGGTTACGCGGGCCTTCGGAGAGGCGTTGGCGCGTGAACCAAACTTGGCACAGTGAGCAGCAGGAGCACCCGACAGAGCCTCAGATTGGGCTTCAGGGGGCTGTCCACTTGAGACCCTGCGGCAGACGCGGGTCTTTGGGCTCTTGGAGCCAGAAGAGAGGAACTCTTCATACTTCGCCTGGTCGAACTCGACGACGAGGGATTCGACCATTTTCCCCTTACGGAGAACGTCATCTTGCACCACGGTGCGCTCGTCAGTAACGAAGGTATTCCCCAGCGGAGTCGCAATCTCTTGTAGGGGCCGAAAAGTTTGGTGGTCGGAGAAAGTGGTTTTAGCTGTAAAAAGATTTCCTTAATTCAAGCGAAACGATTACAACAAAAAGAACTACTCTTCCCTCTTTTCCAGTTACAAGGGAGGGAGGATGTCTGAATCTTCCCTTTGTTTAAAGCTGGGTTCTTCGTGTGGCGATGGAGAGTGAATCTTGTTCTCCGTTGACCAGATGACCGTCCTAGACCGTCGGGGTCTTCTCTTCGGTCGGTAGAAAGAGTAACTCAGCTCCGTCTACCAAAACTCTCAAAGAGGAGGTAGGCGAAGAGCGGCTAGTACTCAGTAAGCTCGCTGAAGAGTCGTGCTTCTCTCTTGATGATCCTCCTGCCTGGATTCGATCGATTTTTGATGATGCCTTATCTCAAAGCTCTCTCTCTTCAAAACTCCAATCTTCTGTCCAAGCTTCGATCCTCTCAAGGTTCTCTCCCTTCTCCCCAAAAACTCCGATCCTCTCTTCATAGCAAACAAGGCTATTTATAGGGATCTCAGGGGTGAAGGTGCCTCCTGAAAACGCTCCCGAATGAGGGGCCACTACCCGCTACATGCGCGGTGACTGGCCCCGCAATCAGGGCAGTTGCAACTGAGACGCGGGCGTTGGGCCGAACGCGCCTTGAAGTTTGAGACGCGGGCGTCGAGCCAAACGCGCCTTGAAGTTTGAGACGCGGGCTTCGGGCCTTCACGTCTGGATGCTGAGACGCGGGCTTCGGGCCGACGCGTCTTGATGCTGAGACGCGGGCTTCGGGCCGACGCGTCTGAACGTTGTGACGCGGGTGTAGAGCCAACGCGTCTTAATGCTGAGACGTGAGCATCGATTTCTCGCGTCTAGAGCTTGAGACTCTGCTTCCTTAATGGCTGGTCTGTTAGTCATTTTTAGACAGCCTACACCAGTTGTATCGTAACTTTGGTCGGACGGAGGTCGCCTAACCCTAGTTACTGATACACAGAAAAGGGAAGAAGATTGATACTAGCTCCCAAATCAAGTAATGCCCTATTGATAGTAGTCTGTCCTATGATACAAGAGATGGTTGGGCTCCCTGGGTCCTTATACTTCACAGGAATTGGCCCAGTGAGCAACTCACTGATGTTTGAAGCTAGGAAGACTTTCTTGAGGACATTTGCTTTCCTCTTCTTGGTGCACATTTTTTTAAAAATTTGGCATATGATGGAACTTGTTGTATGGCATCAAGAAGAGATACATTGATTTGGACCTGATTGAACATTTCTCTGATCTTCTCCATATGAGCATTCAGCTTTTGGTTTGCTAGCCTATTTGGAAATGGTACAATAGGCTTGTATGGTTGCTCATCAGTCTTTCTTTTTCTTTGAATTTGGAAGTTGATGGTTGTGAACTTGAAGATGGATTGTCTTGAGTTGGTTGCACTGGAACAGGAGGTGTTGATTTTGATACTGATTTGTGGGTTGATTTGAAACCTTGTTATCTACTCGTTTCTCGGATCTTAGAATATGAACAGTGTTGCATTGACTGGGGTCCATGTCTTCAACTTCATGCAGAGGGAAGTGATTTTTTGGATTGGGCAATAGCTGACTCGGTAGCATTCCTTTAGGTCTTTCATTCAAAGAATTAGCCAATTGACCTATCTGGACCTGTAATTTGTTCATATCCTGTGGTGATTGGTCATCATTGAAGCCTGAGTTTTGGATAGGGTTTCTATCATTTTTTCCAAATCTGTCATTCTTTTGTCTGGATGATTTTGTGGTTGATGTTGCTGATATGTGGGCTGGAATTTTGTTTGGAAATGTGGTGGACCTGATATGATTGGAATTGTGGTGGACTCTGGTATGAGTGAAAATTTGGTGGATTCTGGTGGAAACTGGATTGATGAGACTGAGCAGGATATTGATGTGAAAATGGTTGCCTTGGTTGCTCAGGACCAGACTGACTCCAGGAAAAATTTGGATGGTTTCGCCATCCCGGATTGTATGTTTTGGAGTATGGATTGTAGTTTAGTCTGGTGTATGCAGCATTCGTATTTTCCTGATACATTTGAGACTGGTAAACAGGACACTCTTCGAACAGATGGTTGAGATCATGGCAATAGGTACAACCCGGGTTGACCACAGGTGATGGGTTGACCTGGTTCACAGCAGTGGGTTCCCTAGATTCAAGCAGTTCTATCCTCTTCATCAATTGTGTTATTTTAGCCTCGGCAGTTATTGAGGATTCTATCGAATGCATACCGGTTTTGGAAGTGGTGGGAGTGGGTTTTTCTGGGCATGACTCCCACTGAATTATTTTTTCGGCTAAGGCTTCAAAGAGATCCCAACCCTGATTTTCATCTTTCTTTAAAAATTTCCCTTGGCACATGATTTCAAGGAGTGTCTTTGTTTGGTAGTCAAGTCCGTCATAGAGAATTTGGCACTGCCGCGATTTCTCTATGCCGTGATGAGTACATAGGGCTAGTAAGTCTTTGAATCGTTCGAAATATTTCCAGAATGGTTCATTAGATTCCTGCTTGAATTGCATAATGTTCTTTCTCATGAGGGCTGTCTTGTGAATGGGATAGAACTCTTAAGAAAGACTTTTACAAAATCATCCCATGAAGAGATCGAACTGGCGGGAAGATTGTAGAGCCATTTCTTAGCTATATCCTTAAGCGCGAAGGGTATAAACCTTAGTCTAACAGCGTCCTCAGATAGTTGGGAAATTTTCATCATTACACATACTTCTTCAAACTCACGAATGAAGAATATGCATCCTCGGACTCAAGGCCATGAAATCGCGGGAGTGTATTAAGAATTGTGGCTTCAGCTCAAAGTTATTTCCATTGGTCACAGGTAAAAGAATGCATGATGGAAGTGAAGTGCGAATGGGGTAGAACTTGTCTTGAAGCGAAGTGTTGTTTGCCATAATTGGGATTGTGTCCGGAGGTGGTGTTTGTGCAAGTGTAGAAATCTAACAAGTCTTGCAGAATTTGGATCCCAGTACCACTCTTGCATGCACAATCACAGACAACGTTCACCGATTACACAAGCGAAAAAGAAAAATAACAAACAAGAAAAGAAAAAACAATCACAAGCTATCTAGGATACCTGGACCTAGACGACTCCTAACTGTTCGATGAACCAAAGAAGGTTATTGCTCGAGTCAGACCACAGCTAATCAGCCAGGTAGGGGCAAAATACGGTGGGAGGTATCCGTGCGTAAGCAGTGGGCCTTAATTACGCCAAACCACGGTATCTTCGAGGCGTAACCTCTTAATCCCCAACCTTAGACACTGATTTGACTGGAGTATGAATCAAAAACAATTTTCAACTTCAGCTGATCTCCTACTGAGTCCGGATGTCCCTAGGGCCAACGTCTATCAGATTTTATTAAAAAGCTTGGGATTGTGAGTGCTTGGATGATGATTTTTGGGCCAAGGAAAGGGTGATGAAATCCCTCACCTTATCTTGTTTATTGGGTGGTGCCCTTAAGATCAATTTTGTGCAAGTGTACAAGATATGGAAACAAGGTTCACTCAAAGCGATGTAAATCAACCAAGAAGTGAGTCTTATTCTAAATACAATGCGAACGTACCTTGCTCCAGCACTCTTCAACAGTAAAGTAAATGAATTGAAAAGACACGTGCCTAAAAATGCAAACGTCTAATCAATTTTTAAAACTTTTCAACAAATGTTTTACTGTTGATTTATTAGCAGGATCCTGGTGAGAGCATACAAGAAATTAGATTTGCAGCAGCTGTATTTTTGCAAAGCAAGCAACCCTGCACAAAATCAGTTAGTAGTCAACTCCTCTTTGTCGTGGATCCGTGGTTTTGGCCGAGAAAACGCGGCAAATCAGAGGGTACTTGGTCTCTGCTTTCTTGAGCAGAGTCCCAAGACCACTTATATGTTACTGCAGCACTTGGTTTCCTGTTTCTCTAACTTGTAACCTGCAACAGAGAAGAAAATTCGTTTAGTTCTTAACTCAAATGAAAACCGTTGCTTTCCCCGGCAACGGCGCCAAAAATTTTGTTCGGAAAGTAGGAGTATACTAATATTCAGAGAGAGAGGGTTTAGAATCAACCTTCGATGCTCTTATGTGATGCTCAAAAACTCCAAAATGTATTCACAATTTTTCTTTACTCCTTCCGAATTACCGTAGTAGTATGAGCTATTACGGGTCGATCCTCAGGAAGAGCTTGCGATGGAAGCTTTACGGTTTCGAAATTGAGTTTTGAAGAAGGAAAACGAAAGTTCTTCTATGTTCAAGAAAAACAAAATGACATGAAAAAGAGAGAAAAAATTCTTTGTGGATTTTGTTGCATGAAAAGAAAAAAAAATGGAAAGGAAAGTGTAATGAACTTGGAAAACGTTACTAGCTTGGAAAGAAAACTTTAAGAAGGAAAACCTTGAAAAGACTTTAGAGAGAAGAAACCATGACTAGCTAACCCTTCTAATTTACTAACTTACTAATCTCATAGAGTGATGCATGCCTCATGTTGATTCATTGGCAAAGGTTTGTCTTGCTTGTTTGGTCAACATATTCTCCCATGTAGAGGATGAGTGATCTTCTCGGCTTGACTTGTAGCCTCATTGATTCATCGGCTCCCGAGATAGATTTTCAATGGTGGAATCAAGGAGTGACACTCAAGATAATGCTAAGAAAGAAGATACAAGATTCATTAGTCATTCAAAGCCATACTCGAGCTAGCATTGAAGTAAGAAATTGTACAACAAATAGCATAGTTAGGTGCTCCATCTTCATGTTCCATCAAGGCACTTGTTCTAAAGACAAGGCTCTAAATGAGGCTCACATGAATCATATGGAATGAAAACAAGCATTTGCCAAGAATTAAAGTAACTCATCTTCATTGGGGATAATAGAGACTTGAAATTACAAGACTACAATAAAGCATCCAATGAATCACATGAATTAGCAATCACCCAAGAGTTAGAAGTTAGTAAAGTTAGTGGTTAGCTAGTCATGTTAGAGAGTTAGCTAGACATTGAAATGAAAAGCACACAACAAATCATTGTAGAAGAAGATGCAATGGTAATAAAAGCTTTAAGAAGTAAAGCACAAGAAAGTAAAGCACTAGAACAAGTAAAGATGAGAAGAAAGATGGATCAATCCTTGCATTCAAGTTGTCACCCCTTCAATTACAAGATCTCACACACTCTCTCTCTTTACTGAATTCTAGAAGGAGAAAGAAGATTACAAGAGCACTAAAGAAAGCTAGAGAAAATCCCTACAATTCTCTCAAAAATACAAGATTTTCTCTCCTATTCTCTCCTCCCATTTTGCAGAGGCCCTAGGGGTCTATTTATAGGCTCCAGAGGATGAGGCCCTCAAATCTCAGCCGTGGGATTAAACGCTGGCTCAACGGCCAGATGCTTGCCGTGGATCCGCGGCCAGAGCCGCGTTTTCGCTGCAGAATCTTGGCCGTTGCGCCAACGATTTCTGTTGCCATTCTGTTACGGTCCGTATGCCTCACTGGATCTTCTAGAAAGTTGGGGATATGCGTGGACGATTCCAGACCTGGGCTTCTTTTGGGCTTCTTCTTTGGGCTCCTTAATTAATCCCATTAATTCCTTGAAAATTTCTTGATTATGGGCCTTCATCTCCATTAATGGTGGACCTGAAAATGAGAGAGAAAAGCAATAAAAACCTTATTTTTATTTACATAAAGCATGATATGGAAGTGGAAAATGATACAAAAATGAACTCCAATCAGATATGTGTCCCGATTTTTTTCAACCGTATTATTATAATTTCTTCCAGTATTGGTTTTTAGGTTGTGATTGCTTATGTTATTTGATATCAGATCTGGATTCTCAGTCTTAGAGTCAGCCCTGATCTGGACCGGGAATCCGATACCGGCATACCACCCGATTTGACCTTTCTGGTATTCCAATTTGACTGATTTTAGTTTCTAACACTGTTTTTTAATAATTTAGATTTTTCAAGATTTTCGGAATTTCTCAGAATTATTTGCAAAATCTTCAAAAACGGTGTCGATCGGCATCGCTAACTGATTCCCAGATTTTTAATTTTTAAATGGAATTAAATTTTTAGAAATGACTTTTACATTGCTTCTTAGAATTTTATTTTCAATCTAAATGCATTTTTGAGATTTTTCTAAATTTATCAAAATTTGACCGATTTTGGTGTCGACCGGTATCACCGGAAGATTCCAGAATTTTTATTTTGAAAACTAAATTGAATTTCTCAAATCTGATTTCACTAGGCATCTTAAAATAATAGTTTCTATCTTTGAGAATATTTCAAATCATTTCTGAAACAGTCAAATTTTACCCTATTTAAATAATAATATTATTTTCCCTTCTTTTATTTTCTTACTTTTTCCTTCTCCACTCCTCTACATTATACTCTCTGAATATCCTATTAATTTAATTATTTAATAATATATTTATTTATTATTTTTTCTTATTTCTTTTCCTTTTCTTTATTTTTTTCCTTTTCCTTTCTTTTTCTTTCTTTTTCTTCTTTTCTTTTTCTTCCATTACTTCTCCCATGCCTGCACCCCCCATTTCCTGCCAACGCCAGCAGCAGTAGCATGATGGGCTGCAACAGCAGCCCATCCATTCCCCATCTCTTCCCATTCTCTCCCTCTCCTTCTCCTCCTTTTAATCTCTTTCTTCTTTCCCTTCTCTTCCCCCTTCTCCATTTCACCATTTTTCCACCAAACACTCTCCTTCCCCTCCATGACCGTCACCTCCACCACCAGCGCCGCCCACTGCCGCGCCCCTAGACGCCGCCATCGTACCCCCCACCTCCCCACTTCCCTTCCCTACTTCCCGTCTCTCCAAACTCCAACACATCTCCTCCAATTTCACAAAACCCGTCACCTTATCTTCCTCCTCTTCTCCAAAATTCACCATCAAATCTCCCAATTCCTCCACTCCAACCCCCCACCACCATCTCCTCCTCCTCCTCCTCCAACTCCCCACAACCACCAACAACCACCAGAACCACCACCACCAACTCCCACAAACAACAACAACAACATACAACACCTAGCCAGCACCCCTCCCCCGGGCCCTAGGCACGCGCCCCCTTCCCCGGCGCCGCCGCCGTCGCTCCCAGGCCACCGACAGTGGGCCGGCCACCGGCCAGCCTCCTCACTCCCATCCTTTCCTTTCTTTCTTTCTTTTCTTTCTTTCTTTCTTTTTTCCTTTCCTTTTTCCCTTCTTTCCATTTTACCCTTCCCCTTATTTCATAATTCCCCACCTTATCTACAACTCTCTCTCTCTCTCTCTTAGCCTCCTCTCTCTAACAAGTTTTCCTCTCTCTCTCCTCTCTCATTCTCTCTCTAATATTTATAAATATAATATATATATATATATATATTACATATATTTTAATATATAGATTAGTGGCTTGCTCGCACGTGTTAGCGGACTTCCCAGATTTTTACTCAGTTTTGCATTCTGATTTTTAGGCGAGTACTTTTCTTTTGTTGCTTCATTCCTTTTTAATGCTACTTAACTTTTACTACCTGATACATCGTTATACAAGTTGGTATATGATATACGAGTGATTTCTAAAATTTACATGTTTTATGAATATCTGTCGGCCGTTATTATAATTTATTGAACCGGTATTATACTGGGTATGCCTAGATCTGCTCCCCCTTTGCTCGACTTCGCATGGCTAATTAATAGACTAAATTATTATTGTTATAAATATGGTGTGAAGAGTGAAGAGTTTGAAATATTTATTACTGTTCGCCTGTACCATGTTATATGACCGGATGATCACCTGATACATGATGTTATGACTCTCACCGACATGTTAATTATCTGACACTTAATATGTTATACTTGACACCTAATCTCTGACACTTGATATCTGACACCGCACTGATATGTTATACTTGACACCTGATCTCTGACAATTGATATCTGACCACGGCACTGACATATTATTACTTGACACCTGATACCTGACACGTGATATCTGACACCGGTACTTGACATGTTATCACTTGACACCTGATACCTGACACCTGATATATGATACTGATAATTGACATGCTATCACTTACTTGACATGCTATCACCTGGTACTAGTTTATTCAACCGATAATGTGACACCTGACTGGATACTGTTACACCTGACACCCGTATTACCTTGCATATTCATGATTATCACTATGCAGGGACTTGGCATGATTATTGTATTGTTACCAGATATTTGGTACTCCTGAACTCCTGTGCTCCTGAACTCCTGTATTCCTGAACCCTGAAAAAGGGAGACCTTATACTATACTCCTGTTGACCCCCGTAATTAGATAACCATGAACGTATGATTACTGTGAATACCCTGTGGACATTATCACTGAGCAATTGTAACAATTAGACAACTTACACCGGGATGGGAGAACTGATGAGTACCGATATAGTCTCCATGTTTATGATAGTCTTACAGTATTGCGCGGCCATATACTTGGATTCGACCTGGAGGCCACTAGGTGTTTTCGTGGGGTGTACTGGCACCCCTACTCCCTTGCCTGCCGGTTGTGCCATAAGCGCCTGGGCCTATTCCTGTGGGAGCGGTGACATCCCATTCCTGTTCGGGCATACAATAAGTCCCGGTACTAGCGGTACGTTTCGGCTCAGTACCAGATACTCCTTGACCATTGTCCCGGCATGTACGGGACCCATTCTAAGTATGGTTCATCGATCTCCATCAGTTTCCAATAACTTACTCTCCGTCTGTATGCTGAGGTATGTGGAATGGAACACATACCGATGTATACAAATCAGATGAGTCTTAATAACATAATAATAAACATGCTTCTGATATCTGACTAGCTATACTCTCGATCTATACTGCTCACCACTTATACATGTGCTATCTTGTTGGATTACTTGATTGCTTCCTACTGTTTCATTATTATGTTATTATGAAGGCAAGTTCAGATTATGTAAAACCAGATTGTAGTGACGTGAGGTGTAGGGTATATATATGTGAGAGTTTTCTTGTTAGGATTATTCCTTCGACGTACTAATCTCACGGATCGGTAATGTGGGCTTGTATAACTGATTTCATGTAGTTACTTTACTTACTGTCTCATTTCATGTTCATATGTGCTTATATTCACGATACATCTTTTCTGTACACGTGTGCCTGATATGCACGCCACTTGACTTTATTATATGTACTCGCGTGGTTGCATCTGATAACCCTAAATCTTCATGTCCACATTCTAGAGCCTGGGCCATGGTGGCCTTACTATAACCGATCAGAGTGCGCAGCGGATCCTTCTTTAGCGATCGGAGTGCAGTAGAAGCTTGGACATCACCGTAGCTCTGCCTCCCATCTCTTCTCCTAATTGGCTCTCGGGCCCCTCTTGCTGCTCGTGAGCACCTCTCAACTTTTGTTATGTATATCTCTTCGCATTATGTACTTTTGTATCTTCTGGTGATGTAATATTCCTGTAATATTGTATCACTCTCTGTGATGACTATGTACTTATATTTTTCTATTGGAATGTATATGACCACTGTGCTTCCGCACTCTGATTCTTCCCTGTACTGATGCTTAGCGTATATACGTCGCAGTGACGTCTCCGTACCCACGGGATCGGGGCGTCACAAAATATCCCAAAAAAAAGCCGCAATCCAATGCCAATAAACAATTCCAAAAAACCCAAGCCTAAAACCTAGATGCTGCCTCTCTCTAATAAACAAAGAAAAACTAAAAAAAATCTAAAACCTAAAAAAACTAAAAGAAATTGGCAGTTGCCCCCTCCAAAGAGCAGCAAACTCCTCTCATATTCAATGTTTATATAATAAAAGGAATTTTTAAAAAAAAACCTATCAATATGTATATATTACAAAATGTCATACTCCGGTAATAATAACACATCTTCTTGGACTTCTATAGGCAAAGATATGCTGATTCAGTGAAAGCTCTTAACATGAAAGTTGTAGACTTCGAATTCTTTTTCCGCAAATGTCATGGATGATCTCGTTTGAATTATCTAGAAGAAGTTATGGCCAAAAAATCACAACGTGTTTGAAAAATAACCCTCAGGCTTTACAAATTGTGTTCCTTTCACTGCTAAAATTTACTAGATTCCTCTTTTTCTTTTTCTTCTATCTCCATGTACCTGTTCGCTGCAAATCAAATTAAATATACTGAAGTAGTATTATTTATATATAAAAATATAGATAATTGGAGTATAAAAATGGTATAAAACTATATCAATCATGTACTTCCACACTATTTTTTTTACTAGTCCTCGAACAAAACTAATAAAAAGAAAAACTAAACTAATATAACTCATTTTCGTAGAAATCACGGTTGCATTTAGCACGTGCAACAAGCTGTTAAACCCCTAAATTACCCCTAGAGGACTGATTTTGTCTCGCGAGGGTCTGCATTGAATGTACCCACAATATTCAAGAATGAGAGATGAAGAATTAAACAAAAGTGAAATAAGGATAATCGAAAATCAAGAAAAGAAAAATTCTTTTACCTACTCAAGTTAACTAGTTAACAATATCCTAATCTCCAAGAGTTTCATTTTTAGATCAATTTAACCTTAAGAGATCATATTGTTTATAAATAAAGTTTCAAATCCTAAACTTTACACCATCCATCCTAATTTTCAGATCCTATACACCCTGTGATCCTGATATAGTTCTTAAGCTTGAAAATATTTGGCTCCAATTTTTATACTTCTTTTATAATTTTTTTCTTCTTCTTCTTTTTCAACAGTTTTTAGCTATCTTTCGTGTAAATACCAAGGCTTCCTGAGGGTAAGGCATCTAGTTAATTGATAATCAAAATGTTTAGTTTTATGGTGTCTTATTCTATTAGGCTTTCTTAGCTGCCCAAGTAGGGAGCTTTGGGTCAATACTCCCAACAGATGGTCTTAGGGCGTTAACTGCAAGGTCAATCTTACGCACTTAATTAATCAAGCAACTGAGGCCACAAGACAGGACTTAATAATTAATATACTTTTTCTTAATTTTTTTAAGTATTCTAGTTTTTTTTCAATATCCGAAGCTTTTGAACTAATGGTGTATGTGTTGCTGGCACACAATCACTTAAACTAAGTTTAGATGGTATGTCGGTTGTTTGGATTTTACTCTTTATTTTAAGACTCTATTACTCTCTCATCTTGAGTTCACCTTAAAATCTACTCATGGATACTAATTCATTCATATACTAGCTAACTATTTGTAAAAAAATTCAAAATTTTTTTCAAACAAAAACTCCTAAACACCTAAAAAGAACTAAGAATAAAAGGCTCACCTAAAAGAACTGAGAAAAAACTTAAAATAAAAAGTGACAAATTATTATATGAATCTCCCCCATACCTAAATTGTGCCATTGCCTCATGCATGATAATTATGATTTTCATGTATACTTTATATTCTTTTATACCTATTTTTTCAACATTTGATTCTGCATGCATAGTTTTGTTTATGATTTTGCAAATATGTCAAGAGAAAATTTGGAGAAAAAAACCGAAAAAACGATAAAGAATAGAGTTGTAGTATGAAAATCACTGATACAGAGACCCAGAGATGAATTCAGAGAGTGAAATAGGATCTACACTTGAAGGTAAAGTATCCACAAAATTTTCAGAGTCAAAAGTCAAAGTCAAACGACAGATTTGCTGTTGACTATAGTAAATTCATTGTTGACAGTCAAACAGAGAGCAACACATAATCAGATTTGAATTCAGATTGGACACATTTCAGTTTTTTGATCATCACTTTTGCTACAGAAATCAAATTCAGATAATTCAAAATGATACAAAAAGATGGTTGAAAAGTCAACATGTTTGGCTAAAGGCCCATCACTCTAGTTTTGATGATGATTAAGTCATGCAGTTACTGTACTAATAATCTTGTGCTTATTAAATTTCAGATATTTTATCAAGACCTTAGTCGATGTTTAGCTTCAACAAAAGATTCGGAGTTAAGTTTTAAAGCTAGCACGTATGATCAAGAGCTCGCGCTCAAGATTGCATCAAGTACTCAAAGAGGAGTCTAGCTCATGGATCAAAGTTTTTGACCAAGTCAAGATGGAGAAGAAGATTTTCAAGACTTGAGTCATGCTTGTAAGTGTTTTTTAACTGAAAAGTTTTTAATTATTCATTGTCCATCTTATTCATTGATTTGAACTTCTTTACATAGGCTCTTGTAAAGTAAACTTCCCCATCACAACTGATGTGGGATTAAATTTTAAAAAAAAACAACTATACTCAAATGAAAATAAACTAAGACATCGAGTCATCTAAAAATTGATGATGTCTTCATCAACTCCCCCGGGGTGGGAGAAACTCGACCCTATCGAGTGAAGGCTCCTCTCACAAAGCATCTCAATCGGACCAAAGGTGGTCGTGGCAGCAAAACTAAATGTCATGACTAACCCAGGGGGTGGAGGTGAAAATAGAGAAGAAAATATTGAAAGAGCTTAGAATCAGAAGCTCTGATACCAAATCGATGTAAAACGGGAGGATTATAATCACCTTCAAACTAGAAATGAAGAAATAGGGTTTTGAAGAAAGAAATAGAAAAGAGATTAGGATTTAGAGAAAGAACCAAATAAATGTTGGCTTCACACCTCTTATGGGGGCTTCACACCCCTTACACCACAAGCTTCACACCCCAATACTCAAAAGCACCTCAGAAAATTTACCTAAAAAGTTTTTAGTTATTTATTGTCCATCTTATTCATTGATTTGAGCCTCTTTATATAGGCTCTTATAAAGTGAACTTCCTCATCACAACCGATGTGAGACTAAATTTCAATAAAGAAATAACTAAACTCAAAGAAAATAAATTAAGGCATAGAGTCATCTAAGAATTGGTGATGTCCTCATCAATTCTCCCGAGGTGGGAGAAACTCGACCCTATCGAGTAGAGAACTCCTATCATGATGCATCTCAATCAGGCAAAAGTGGTGACTGTGGCAGCAACACCGATGCATTCATGGCTGACTCCGGGGTTGGAGGTGAAAATGGAGAAGAAAATATTGAAGGAGATTTGAACCAGATGCTCTGATACCTAAACTGATATAAACAGGAGGATCGCAATCACCATCAAATTAAAAATGAAGAAATAAGGTTTGAATGAAAAAATAGAACAGAGATTAGGATTTAGAGAAAAGAACTAAATAAATGTTAGGCTTCACACCCCTTGCGCGGGCTTCACACCCTTTACACCACAGGTTCACACCTCAATACTCAAGAGAACCCTTAAGAGAATTTAACTGGAAAAGTTGTAATTATCATTGTCCATCTTATTAATTGAGTTGACTTCTTTATATAAACTCTTATAAAGTGAATTTTTCATCACAACCGATGTGGAACTAAATTTCAATAAAAGAATCAACTAAACTCAAAGAAAATAAACTAAGACATAGAATTATCTAAGAACTAGTGATGTCTCATCACTGGGCCTGATAATCTAAAAATCAAGCCATTCAGTATATGCCCCTCATGCAAGTTATATGTGTCACCTTATGCCCTGTTTCTTCATGTATGTGTGAGTGTATTTTGTATCGCCATCAAAATATTTTAGTCCTCTTACAGTCCCTCCGGCCAAGTACACTACAACTCGAAGTTGTGGGTGAGAGTTAGAGAGTAATATTTTTTATATTTTAACACACCCCTAAGTTGAACACCCATTTTATGTGCCAAAACATAGACTTTGACACACCAGTGTTTTCTTTAAACATCCCAAAATGTACATTCGATGGGAATTTGAACGTGAGTTGATCTCGATACTATAATAAAGTTGCTATCAGTGCATCAAAACTCTAAGTTGTGGTGAAATTTGTGGGTAATATTTTTTATATTCTAACAAGTCCAAACCATATTCATAGAAGTAACTGTATCCACACGTATATTTATCCATGTCAGCATCTATCCTAATTGTTTAATGTTAAATACCAAATATTAATATCCAAATCCAAACATAATAAGCGGATCCAATTGAGAAAGAAAAATATATTTATATTTGTACTTGTATTTGTATCTGACTAGATACGAGATTTCTTGTATCCAGATCAAAATATGGTGGAATATATCATATTCGCATGCATACCCAATAGGGATCAAATATTGGGATGGTGGTTGGCAAACATAAAGTTCAGTTAGGGACGAATGGTGGTCGGCAAAAAAGTCAGTTCAATAAAACCCCAGTGACTTGGAAAGAGAGAAGAAACAAATGGAGCAAGTACGTAAAAAGATACGTGGTGGTAGTATTTATACTGTCTCATGGATAATATATTTGTACTCCCAAAGATACATTAGCAGTAGTGTTCATACATAACTAATGTATCCTAATCCCTAAGCTGTTCGACAATAGTTAATTTATTCAGAACAAAATTTAAAGCATTAGGCTGCA
>JAVJIF010033982.1:0-89071 GCA_038442645.1 Agave tequilana
TTATTGGATGAGATATCCATCGATACCAATCCATATATCCATCTATAGTGTCCTATTGGTATCTCACTAGCACGCTCCTTTCCTCTCGTGATAGTACGTGAAATTGCCACCTCTCCCAAGAAACTATCGCTCCATGTGTAGCTAATATTATATTTATTTGCCATATACCCTCTCTAACATTTTCCGCTATAAATGGCAATGGTGAAACAATTTGAACCCTATCGAATTGTCTAAGAACCCGTTTTGGATGGTAAGATTCGACGATGTCTATGCACTTAAGACATCCACTCCTGTAACAAATAGGACTCAATGGATGATGATCTCTGCAATTTTGATATGGATTCCATACCACCTAGAAATGAAAATAGTCATCGTTAATAAAACATCATTAACAAAGTTTTGCATTTATTTGAAACAGTTTACCTCATCCGCCCGCAAGCAATCAAGTGATTCACGTATGGCTTGTAGGTTTTCAACTGAGGTGCTGCCAATCCACGCCATACCCACATGCATGCTCGCGAAAAATCATTAGTATAGTTAATGTTATGAGGGCGACGTAAGCTGGGGAAGTGCTCATATATCCATGACTATTGAAAAAAATATATTGAGAATATTGGTATACTAGAGCAAACTATACTGTGTGTTATTTTTTAATAATACTTCTAAAAGTGATAAATATCTAGCGAGCTGCTTGACTCCACCTCTCGAAACATATCCTAACTACGATATAAGTATGCTAGTATAGTAGCTTCCCAAGCATACGATGAAATCTGATCGAGATCCTAAAATAATTGTAAATATTCGACAGAAACTCTTGTTCCACTCTTGTCACTGAATAAAGTGCAACCCACTAAGTATAATAAATAGGCTCTAGCAGTACACTGAATCCATCTCCTTGAGTGTGCATCAGTGACATATGAAAACTTGAAACGCAGCTATTCCAATCTTACTGAGGATCCAGGACCAGCCCCAACTCATCTCTTACATCTTGCTCCGGCACACCAAGTAAGTTACCAAGCACGTCTTTTGCATCGGTCAAGCTCTGGGGTATGCTGATAGAACGACCCATCACTGTTATGCCCATAAGTGTGAAAATATCATCAAGTGTGATTGTCATTTCACCGAATTGCATATGAAAGTATTCGTTTCGGGTTGCCACTGTTTCACAAATACAGATATCACAATACGGTAAACCCAGCGGTAGAAAATGCTTTTCAAGACCTGCAATCCACTTTGGTTGATATAGTCATCAAAGAGGCGATCTGGTGTGTTAGTGTCACATGCCCAATCACTTAGTTTTGATGAATGTGCAATGCATTTAAGTGGCTCTCTCTCTTTCTCTCTCTCCCCCCCCTGAAAATTGGATTTTCATCACGTTAATATCTAATACAAAACTTGTTAAATTTCCAATAAAAATCTTGTAAAATTTAAAGACTTACATCACCATTCCAAATATGGGCCGCAACATGAGTTTTAAAACTCTGTAATATTAAATGTCTATTAGACCACTAGGAAATGGCACAGTCAACTCCTTCGACTCATCATCTTCTTCATCCTCTTTCTCCTCGTCTATTTGGGGATCCTCCTCTACTACGGGAATGATCGACATCTCTCCCCGTTTATAACTTCTCTCCGAAGCCGTAGGACGTCGTCTATCTGAAGGTCCTGTAGTATCCATACCTATGCCAAATAATATTTAGGGACAGTTAATTTATGAGAAATTAAGTTTTTACCAAATAGCCCTACGTTATTGAACATGTTTGGTGAAATTAAGTCAGAAAATTATCATCTATTTGGCTGGGGATAACTGAACAGTTGGTAGTTGTTCGGCAGTTTGTAGCTGAACAATTTATCATTGTTCAGTTGGGGATGACCGAACAGAGCAGTTATGTTTGGTCATCCCCTACCGAACAATGAAAATTGTTCGGCTGAGTCTTGCCGAACAGAACTCGAACCCATCAACCATAATTTGATTGATTTTTTGCAAAATTAAGCAACGAAAACATCAATTCTTTGACCTTTTGATATAGTTACAACACTAATTATCACTAATTAGTATACATTCATTCCAAACCCAACAAATCAAGCAATTTCACTTAACAAAATTTCAAAATTGAAATTTTTTGAATTAGGAAAAGATATAACCTCAAATCCATTGTCTGGGAGTGGTGATGATCATCGTCATTCACTGTTCACAACCGATAGGGGGTGGGGAGAGAGAGATGGTCGTCCAGTGGTGATCCAATGCCCTGAGCGGCGGCGGCAGCCGCAGCAGCAGGGGGAGAGAAAGAGCGAGAGAAATCTATTAGAGGGAGATGAAGAAGAGAGGGTATTTTGGGGGTTTGAAAATAATTAGGATGTTTGAGTTAAAGGGTATGATAGGAAATACAAGGGGTGCTTTAATCAAATCTTGGGGTGCCTTAATCTATGGGGAGACTTTCTCATTTTTCTGGGGTGGCAATACCGCTCAAATAAATACTGCTATCATGGTCACGGACCTAATATATTGCCCGCAAGTATTGTTATCATACGATAAGAAATATAATCATTTACTATAGAACAAAGTACATCTTTTATTAATAAGTTTACTATGATCACACTATGTGATTATAAATAAAAAATTATTAGTTTTGCATCTCAACTGCGACCATGGTCGCAGTATTCAGTTGATATTTCCTATCAAGTAAAAAACTGCGACTATGGTCACAGTCCATAATTAACTATATTGATACATGAAATTGCGACCATGGTCACAGTCTTGATAAAACAGTTTGATCTCTATACATTAAATCAAGTTAAAAATTGCGACCATGATATCTGCCTAAAGTTAACTATATCGACATTTGATACTGCGGTCATGATATAATCCTCTCAAATTAGTATATTTCACTGTATATCACAAATTAAAAAACTACGACTATGGTCGTAATATGTGACACAAATGCAAAGTTCTTCTCATGCATGAAAATAGAGACAACAGCTACAGTGAAGAGCAAATATATAAAATCATAAGTAAACTGTGACTCTGATCGGAGTCAGTAAAATCTTTACAGATCATATCATAAATTTCTGCGAAAAGAATTTATTTGCATATCAATTAAGCATAAAAATGACATGTCTATGAGTTCAACATGATACAATCCTAATATAATTGTAGACTGCGACTGAGATCGCTTTTATGATAATTGAGAAATTATTTTATTCAAAACTACGAGCTTAGTCGCATTCATGAAAATCATAATATCTGCGTATAAAAATTAAAAAGAAGTATTCAAATTACTTTAGGACTCGATTAAGGTCGCAGATTCATAACCAAAAAAGTTAAAGATTATTGATGAGGACAGCGACCGAGCTCAAATTCTTCATATGAATCTTGTGTCTGTGATCATGGTCGCAATCTCGATACAAACGTAATAATTATTTTCAATGAGGACTGAGAACAACAAATCAATGACATGAATAATATATAAATCCGAAAAAAAACATAACCTCTAGCTCATAATCTGAACTTCTTTCTTTAGTTGCATTTGTTTCGTTCGTTAATGAAGTTGCACTTGAAGAGACCTGATTCATATTCAGTTGGAGAGAAAGTCGGCGGGGCTGGCAGTGAGATGGGGTGGCCGAATATGAATTATGATTGGGGTTCGACATAAAAAATGACAGGGCGAGAAAGATCTGATACATATATATAAAAGATTGAAAGAGAGAGAGAATAATGAGAGAAAAAATAATAATAGAGAATATAAACCTCATCCCAATAAAAAACTGTCATTTTTTAACAGCAGAGTCTTTTAGTAATTTTAGTTATTTCTAAAAGTAGGGACCTTATAAAGATTACCCAGTTCTGTGGCACATATTATGCCACATCACCGCCGGCTGAGAGACTCTCTCAGCTGGCAGCTGATATACATTTCTCTCTCTATACACACACGCACACGTGTGTGTGTGTGTGTGTATTTCTTTATTTATGTATATGTACTTGCGTGTGTGTGGATGGATGAGACTACTCAGGAACATAACTAGGAGGTCTTCTACTGGTCATGGAAAAAATAACGGGGTTCTTGCAAATTGAAAGAAAATTTACCAAAAATGCTTTTATAACCATTTCAAATTTGTGTGAGTACTCAAGTGTATACTAGAAAAAATTGCCCATTACTCCTATCAAAATCCTAGACAACATACCAGGACTCATATTAAATCAATCTTAAATACATCAGCAGAGTATGTAAACCTTAACAAAACTGTTATATAATGCCTGCTAAGAAGATCATGTAAAAGAGTTGGTCAGACATATAACATAATAATAAGTTAAAATCACACGCTCAAATCTTGTCTCAATAGCTTCACAAGACTTCTAAAGCCAAAATGGATAGTAAAAGGCGTAGACTTGGATTATAGAACATTTAAATTTAATTTAACAAAATAAGTAAATATTTAAAGAAAGAAAAAAAAGGGTAAGTTTTCCGGTGGGAATCTGATCAACGCGTGATCACTTTATCCCGTTGACGATGCAATCGGTCGGGTGTTCAGGCATTCTCGAGAGAATTTCCTTCTCGCTTGGTTCTGAAAATCTTCTGAAGATAGAAGGCGTATTGGGACCCTGAATGAAAGAGAGTTGAGTCTCCGGGGCTTTGAAAGTTTACAAGCAAGAGGATACTTTTGCTTTTAGTTTCTTAAATCTCTCCAAATTTTTCAGCCCTTCTTCTCTCTTGAAGTGGTTATTTATAATAAAAATAGGAGTGTAACTGCCCCCTTGTATTCCGCAAGACTGAATCAGTCTATTAGCTTCGTGTAAGGCTCGAAATAGCCTTGCTACGAGACTAAATGCAAGCCCAGGCAAAGCTGGAAGGTTCGCGTGAGCCATTAATAGGCATTGTGATTTAATTGTCTTCACTTAATGTGGGACGAAGTTGGCAGGTGTAACCGCCCACTTAAAGTGGCATTAACCCCACTAAAGTAGCGTGGTTCACCCATTAGTCCCTCGTGGGATTTTAAAACGGTCAACTGATGATTTGGTAAAGCTCGTTGTGGAGCTAAGTAAGAGTTTTATGTGAAACTCATCTTAAAAAACTTCAGGCGAAGCTATATTCAAGGCTTCAAGAAAGGTAGAAGTTAGCTCATTTGATGAGCTAGGTGACTTCATTCGAAGTTAGGGAATTAGCTCAGAGTAGAGCTGGACCACACCTCCAGCAAAATTGGTAAAAAAGCTTCTAGCGAAAGCTTAAAGTTAGGCTTCAGCGGGGCTGAGTGAAGTTTCATGCGAAGCTAGTAGCTTCGGCCTTTTGATAAGGTTATGAGTGAAATTAGCCCAGTTTGGGCTCATGCGAGGCTATTTGTTAAACAAACCTAGCCTTATAGGCATGCTTTGGCCTCTGGTGCATGTATAGAACAGGTTATCAGCTCGTCCATGACTCTGATTTTTGTAAATATCGCCGAATGTAGAAGTCATTCAGACCGGTTGATGTGCTACCCAGGAGTTTGTCTTTTTGGAGTGTCAACAAAGGGCAATAACTAAAAATACTTAGGGTAAATTTCACGAAACCCCTTTATATTTTGGGGTCTCTTAGATTGACTCCCCAATTTTTTTTGCTCTTAGAAAGCCTCTCTCAAGCTTGATTAGGCCAAATCTATTAACAAAAATTACGAAAGACATATTAACCCTCTTATATTATTTATGAGTTATTGGGCTGGAATCAATATTAACAGATTGTCAATAATTAAATTCGGAAAGAAATTAATGAGTTTATCCTCTTTCTTTTTCTTCTCTTCCTCCTCTATACACATCTACCTAAGCATTATAATTATTATGTTAAAAAAAAACCATCATAAGTGAATTTAAACATTACCTCTAACCCATGAACCTAACATCTAACCCTCTCCTCCATGAAAAAATAATAAATGGTTTTATACTTTTCTTCTTCTTCTCTACCCGTATTTTACTAATCCATGGATCCATCATCAAACCCTACTTCTAACCCATGAACACATCATCAAAACCTACCTATAACCTGTGATCCCATCATTTTCTCATTTGATTCTTATTATTTCCACTTTAAAATTGAAAAGTACTCATTTCTTTTCCTTCTTTATAACCCTCGAAATATCAAAACCCTAATGGTATTTTTTAAAAGAAAACCATAATGATGTTGGTTTTACTTTCTTCAATTCAGATTATGAGAGATTCTAACGGGTTTAACTTCATTGCCAAAACCCTAAAGAGATGAGTTATGATTTGATTTGAAGCAAGCTTTTAAATTTATGTCATGGGTTTTGGATTTTGGTGAAAAGAGCGGAAAATGAAGACTGAAGAAAAAAAAAATGTGTGTTGAATCCCCAATTTGATTTAGATGTTACAACATGAGAAAGAAGACAATGCAATTTAGTATACGGATTAATAAGTATGAATTAGGATTAGGATGTTTGAGGAGAAATGATGCTGGTGGAAAAGATAAAGAAATGGATATGGATCCATGTTTTAGTTTCAAAAATTTGTTGGTTTCTGGGATCAATCTGACAACTAATCAATATCACTGAAATATCACCAATCTAATTGGCCAGGTCGGTTAATATCAGGTGGGAGATTTTTCGTTCAATAGAACGTTCAAAGAACCACCTATCAATTACCTTCCTTGGTTAAGCACCAATTAGACTGGTATAAGTCAGTCTCAATATACTGATATTATACCAGTCTCAATATACTGATATTCAGTATATCCCCTGTATAAAAAAAATTAATTCACTTATACAGTTTTTTGAGTGAGGTACGCTTAAAGCGAATCTCCTTAAGACAATTACGTCCCCCGCACCAGTGCTAATGAGTTACTGGACGCTGGTCTCCCAGATACAACACTCCTTCACGGTATTTGGATAGCACTACCAAATCACCGTACGATCGAACCGTAGTTAACCAGTACCTTCACAGGATTATTGAAGCAGCAGGACTAAGACAAATTTCGGGAGAATATTTGCCTTTATTTTGGAGGAGCACCCACTTTAGAGGAAGAAGGAAGGTAGAAGAATATTCTTCTTTGGAAGTCCCAGATTCAGACAACAATTCTATTAAAGAATCTATTGAATTTTCTGAGCCCTCTTTCAGAACGAATTTTGCAGAATCTCTTGGAAGTTGCTTTGAAAACTGAGTTGCAGAATCCCCACTTGCTTTGGAAACCGAGTTACAGATTTCCCGCTTCCCTTTTTGAAAGTTACTTCAAGAATGAGAAAGAGAGAGGATCTCCTTCAGACTGAGTTCAGAAGGCAGATTTCTTATTTGTGTGTCTTAATTGAGAGAATCGGAATGCTATTTATAGCGCTCCGGGAGGGGCATTTTGGTCTGAACCCAACCAACAGTTGCAACGGTTCGGTCTGAACCGTTGCAACGGTTCATTTCAACCGCAGCAACTGCCCAACTGCTGCGACGTTTTACAGACAGCCATTGCGCGGGGCGGTTCGGATCCGGATAGCGGAGCGGGTATGCTCCGCGTAACCCATACCCGTGAGACCCGATTCAAAAAGAACCAGGCCGGGTAGGGAACCCGAACCCAGACCCAGACCCGAGCCCGAGCCTGAGCACCGGCCCGGCACCGGCCTGCCGGCCGGCCGCCGCCGCCACCACCAGCGGCGGTGCGCGCGCGTGCGCATGTGCGGGTATGGTTTCCTCCCAATCGCGCGCGAAAACTCCAAGTACCTAAAGGGCACGCCCTTTGTTCCCATATTTATCTATTTAAACACTTCAAACTTCCATACCATGGCTAATGTGGGACTAAATGCCTTTAGCTATCTTTAGTCCCATTTGGCTTTGAATTGGCAATCTTTAGACTTGAATATCTCATTCATTCGAAGTCGGAATTGAACATGTGAATATACCACGTTCATCCCCAATGGAAGGAGAACACACTCCAACAATCATCCAATTGATTCGATCAACGGATCTCGCCGTAATTCAATTCAAAGATTCACATATATTCTTCTATTCCCAACAATCCCCCACAATGAATGGAGATTCAAGGAATTGACACACAAAGAGACTGACTCTATTGTGAAAGGTACTTTAGAAAAGAAACTGTATCAGGATAGGTGAACTAGGTCTTGAACCTTCTATAGCGAAAGTTTTATCGGACTTACTGGCTAATCAGTGAACTAGGTCTTGAACTGTTAGCCATTAGTGTAAGCCAAGTCAACAAGCTTCACACATGACTTTCCAAATCAACTTTGGTTCTCGATTGTGTCCATTTTGGCCCTAGACATTCTTAGTTTCAGAGAGTATCTTTAGGGAATAACAGCCTCCATAGAAATTCTCAAAGAGCCGACCCAACTCTATACTCACATAGGAGATTGTCCTATTAAGAGTAGTCTACTCTACTCCACTTGTTTAGTAACGAGATATAGGCATCATTAAAAGCGTTAAGCTTATCCTTAATCTACTTGTAGAAAAACACTTATGTGCACCTTAGGAATGGATTAGAGTCAAGCTCTCAAGTGCTTACTTGTTGAGTCAATCATAACTAGTTTTTCCTCTTGAACTTAGTCCGTGGGATCTCCAGTCACTAAGTGAGGTTTCCATTAAGCTGACTCGATAAGGTTAGGCATTTAGACCCATTCCTCTCGATGCGCAGTTTATACGCTCTTCACTTAAACCTTTAGTAAGCGGATCCGCTAAATTATCTTTTGACGAGACAAAGTCAATATAGATAATTCCATTTGAGAGCAACTGCTTCACAGTATTATGTCTACGACGAATATGTCTAAACTTACCGTTGTATATAACATTTTGTGCCCTAGATATACCTGTTTGATTATCGCAGTGTATACATATAGCAGGCACTGGCTTTTGCTATAATGGTATATCTTCCAAAAATTGTCGAAGCCATTCTGCTTCTTCTCCGGCCTTATCTAAGCTATGAATTCTGATTTCATAGTGAAACGGGCAATACATGTTTGTTTGGAAGATTTTCAGGATACCGCTGCTCCTCCTAGAGTAAATACGTATCCGCTAGTTGATTTTGATTTCTCAGAATCTGCAATCCAATTAGCATCACTGTATCCTTCAAGTACAGGTGGATACTGTCCATATCTCAAGGCATATTCCCTGGTATGCGATACGTAATCTAATACTCGTAGTAGAGTAGTCCAATGTTGATCACTAGGATTGCTAGTGTATCTGCTTAATTTGCTTACAGCGTAAGAAATATCGGGTCTAGTGCAATTCATCAAATACATTAGACTTTTGATAATCTGAGAATACTCCAACTGGCATATTCCAGTTCATGTATTCTTATGAAGGTGGACGTGTCAGAGAAAAGGATTTGTATTCTCCTTTATCCCATGATCCTTGAATCTTTCTATCATCTTATCCACGTAGTGAGATTGAGATAGACTGATTCCATTTGGTGCTCTGGTGATTTTAATTCCTAAAATTACATCAGCAACCCCCAGATCCTTCAAGTCAAAACTGTTGGATAACATTCTTTTAGTGGACTTAATAATTTCAATATTTGTCCCAAGTATCAACATGTCGTCTACATAAATACAAACAATGATACATGCATTTTCAACTGTTTTAGTGTAAATACACTTATCGCATTCATTGATAGTGAATCCATCTTTGATCATGACACTATCAAATTTCGCATGCCATTGTTTTGGAGCCTGCTTTAGACCGTATAAGGATTTTACCAATTTACACACTTTGTGTTCTTGGCCCTTGACTATAAATCCTTCAGGTTGTTCCATATATATTTCTTCATTTAATTCACCATTTAAGAATGCAGTCTTGACATCCATTTTATGGATATCTAAGTTATGCAATACTGCAATTGCAATCAACATCTGAATGGAGGTTATTCTTATTACTGGTGAATAAGTATCGAAGTAGTCAAGTCTTTTTTTTGTCGATAACCCTTGGCTACTAATCTAACCTTGTACTTATTGATAGATCCATCGGGTTTTAATTTTCTTTTGAAAATTCACTTACACCCAATTGGTTTACTGTCAGGAGGCAAGTTTTTCAATTCCCAAGTATGATTACTTAGTATGAATTCTATTTCGCTATTTATAACTTCTTTCCACATTTGTACTTCTAGGGTAGACATAGCCTCTTTAAATGTTTGAGGCTGGCTTTCAATAGTGTATGCTATGAAATCTGGACCAAAAGATTTTAAGATTCTAGATCTCTGACTTCTTCTTGGTTCAATTTTCACATTAACATTCGGTTCCTCGGGGTTTTCGTCTCTGAATGCCATGTCATGTGTTCTTTTTCAAGAAGTCTTATATGTTTTCTGTTTATATGAAAAAATATCTTCAAAGAACACAGCATCTCTAGATTTAATAATCATGTTTACATGAATATCTGGTATTTCTGATTTATGAACCAGAAATCTGTAGGCACTACTATTCAAGGCATAGCCTATGAATATGCAGTCCATAGTTTTTGCTCCCAACTTAGTCTTTTTAGGTAATGGTGCTAGCACCTTTGCAAGGCACCCCCACAATTTGAGATAATGGTAGGAAGGTGTCCTTCCATGCCATAACTCAAATGGTATAAGACCAAGTTTCTTGTGGGGTATTCTGTTTAGAATATAATTTACAGTTAACAGAGCTTTCCCCCATAAGTTCTGCGGAGGTTCAAAACTTACGAGCATGGAATTGACCATCTCCTGCAAAGTTCTATTCTTCCGTTCAGCAATTCCATTTTGCTGAGGAGTATATGGTGCTGTTGTTTGATGGATTATACCAAATTTAGCACATAACTCACTAAAATCATTTGATTCATATTCTCCGCCTCTATCGGATTTTAGAATCTTGATATCTTATTGAGTTGATTCTCAACTTCGGCTTTATATGTTATAAGCATATTCATTGCCTCATCCTTAATGTTTAAAGATACACATAACAGTATCTTGTACAGTCATCAATAAAAGTAATAAAATACTTTTCTCGCCTCTAGTTGGCATAAACTTCAAGTCACACAGATCGCTATGAATTAACCCTAAAGGTTCTGCATTTCGATCAATTGAGTGAAATGAATTTTTCGCTAACTTGACCTCAACACAAATCTCACACTTGCGAATTTCTTCCAAGTTGAGTTTAGGAATATATCCTAAATTAGATAAGTTTTTTAATGACTTGTAATTTATATGCCCTAATCTAGCATGCCATAAAGTAGGAGACTCAAGCAAATAAACAGAAGATTTTCCTTTATTTATAAGCTTCGGGTATAAATACAAAGACTTTTTATCTACCACTGCAACATTGGCTTTAAAAAGTCCATCAAAAAGATAACCCTTTCCCACATATATCCCACCCTTAGTAAGTATAAATTTATCTGATTCATAAACCATTCTAAATCCTTTCTTACTAAGTATTGATCCAGAGATCAGATTCTTGCGAATATCTGGAACATGTAGCACATCGTTCAGAGTAAGTTCTTTTTCAGATGTCCACTTCAGGATGACCTTACCTTTTCCTTCAACCTTAGAGACGGCTGAATTTCTCATGAATAATTGCTCATCTTGCTCTAGTTTTTGATATTCAGAGAATAATAATTTCTCAGAGCAGATGTGCCGAGTAGCCCCAGTGTCTACCCACCAATCCTTATTGTTGGTTGTCAGATTCACTTTTGACACCACAGCTGATAGGCTTGGCGGCGCATGGTCGGTCAAGTTTGCCTGTGGATAGTTCTTCTTGTTCTGTTTGAGACGGCTACGATATTCATTCGCCTTATGCCCTTCTTTGTTGCAGATGTAGCAGGTTCCCTTGAAGCGCATGTTCTTGCCTTCTTGGACCTTGCCTTTGTACCCCTGGGAAGTCATCTTCCGCTTTAAGCCTTTGGAAGTAGACGCTTTACCCTTTGAGTCTTCGATCACATTGGCTCTGGCTTCATAGGAGTTCTTACTGCTCCTTTTCTCGGACTTTCTGTTGTCCTCTTCAATTCGAAGCCTCACAATGAGATCTTCCAACTTCAGCTCTTTTCGTTTGTGCTTCAGGTAGTTCTTGAATTCTCTCGACGCAGGTGGGAGTTTCTCCACGATAGTAGCAACCTGAAAGGTTTCAGGTAGAATCATACATTCGGCTTCTATCTCGTGTAAGATAAGTTGGAACTCTTGCACCTGACTGATTACAGTCTTGCTGTCCACCATTTTGTACTCCAAAAATTGTCCTATGACGAACTTCTTGGTACCAGCATCCTCAGTTTTGTACTTCTTGTCAAGACTGGCCTATAACTTCTTTGCCGTTGTGATAGGACTGTAGACATTGTAAAGAGAGTCATCCAATCCATTTAAAACATAGTTTTGGCAAAGGAAGTCAACTTGAGTCCATGCATAGACTGCAAGGACTGAGTTCCGATCAGTTCCGAGTTCTGGTGGATCTTCTTGCAGGAATTTGGCCAGATGTAGAGTGGTCAAGTAGAAGAGCATCTTCTGCTGCCACCTCTTGAATTCTATGCCATCAAATTTTCCTGGCTTCTCCGGCTTCGGGTTAGGAAGTGAAGTAGGCATCAAAACTTGTAACTGCATGTTTGGTGCCTTACTTGAGCTATCTTGATTAGTCTCATACATTTTCTGCAATTTCAAGCAGAACAGAAGTAAGAAACTTCAATACGTAATTGTCTTAAGAGTGTTGGTTTCTGGGATCAATCTGACAACTAATCAATATCACTGAAATATCACCGATCTAATTGGCCAGGTTGGTTAATATCAGGTGGGAGATTTTTCGTTCAATAGAACGTTCCTTAATTAAAGAACCACCTTTCAATTACCTACCTTGGTTAAACACCAATTAGACTGGTATAAGTCAGTCTCAATATACTGATATTCAGTATATCCCCTGTATAAAGAAATTAACTCACTTATACAGTACTTGGAGTGAGGTACGTTTAAAGCGAATCTCCTTAAGACAATTATGTTTCCCGCACCGGTGCTAACGGGTTACTGGACGCTGGTCTCCCAAGATACAACACTCCTTCACGGTATTTGGATAGCACTATCAAATCACCGTACGGTCGAATCGTAGTTAACCAGAGACAAATTTCGGGAGAATATTTGCCTTTACTTTGGAGGAGCACCCACTATAGAGGAAGAAGGAAGGTAGAAGAATATTCTTTTTTGGAAGTCCCAGATTCATACAACAATTCTATTAAAGAATCTGTTGAATTTTCTGAGCCCTCTTTCAGAATGAATTTTGCAGAATCTCTTGGAAGTTGCTTTGAAAACTGAGTTGCAGAGTCCCCACTTGCTTTGGAAACCGAGAATTTTACAGAATCTCTTGGAAGTTGCTTTGGAAAGTGAGTTGCAAAATCCCCACTTGCTTTGGAAACTGAGTTACAGATTTCCCGCTTCCCTTTTCTAAAGTTACTTCAAGAATGAGAGAGAGAGAGAGAGGATCTCTTTCAGACTGAGTTCAGAAGGCAGATTTCTTATTTGTGTGTCTTAATTGAGAGAATCGGAGCGCTATTTATAGCGCTCCGGGAGGGGCATTTTGGTCTGAACCCAACCAACAATTGCAACGGTTCGGTCTAAACCGTTGCAATGGTCGCGGGGGCGGTTTGGATCCGGATAGCGGAGCGGGTATGCTCCGCGTAACCCATACCCGTGAGACCCGATTCAAAAAGAACCAGGCCGGGTAGGGAACCCGAACCCGAGCCCGAGCCTGGCACCGGCACCTGCCGGCCGCCACCAGCGGCGTGCGCGTGCGCATGTGCGGGCATGGTTTTCTCCCAATCGCGCGCGAAAACTCCAAGTACCCAAAGAGCACGCCCTTTGTTCCCATTTTTCTCTATTTAAATACTTCAAACTTCCATCCATGGCCAATGTGACACTAAATGCCTTTAGCTACCTTTAGTCTTATTTTGGCTTTGAATTAAGCAATCTTTAGACTTGAATATCTCATTCATTCGAAGTCGGAATTGAACATGTGAATATACCACGTTCATCTTCAATGGAAGGAGAACACACTCCAACCATTATCCAATTGATTCGATCAACGAATCTCGCCGTAATTCAATTCAAAGATTCACATATATTCTTCATATTCCCAACAAAATTAACTTGTTAATTGGCTTCAGTGAGATATTTTGGTCACAAAAAATGCTAATCAACATTATCAACGTCTAAAATCAATGAAATAAGTGTACTTGAGAAATCAAAATATGTTTGGAATTTTTGTCAGAACAAAAATAAAATGAGAAATGAATTTGAGAAACCCGTAAAAGACAGGAGGGTTAATTTAAAAAAATTTGCTGCTATCAACATCATGGAGGAATGATTCTACTTCTCAATTCACAACAACAATCATAGTGTCTGACTCGTAAAACCACTGCTATCAACATCATCTAGAGCATATATCTGGGAGAAATTTTTAGCAGATTAATTCAAACCACGGCAAAAGAGAGAATCTATGAGGGTCCTCGGACCCACACGCAGCTACCAAGAAGAAAAAAATGGTGCAATTTAAAGTGCGAACCTTATCAAAGAGAGCTGTAACACTCGATTGACAACTAAGAAACAGTGGGGCAAATTAAAATCTCAGCAAATCAAGTTCTTGGTAACATCACAATATAATCAGATTTGAGGTTGACCAAGATGTAAGGCAACGAGGCCAGGTTGTATCCCCATGGCTTACAGCAAGAGATTTCACTTCTCTGCAAATGTGGCCCAGTAGTGACAGTGACCGTGCCACATGTGCAATATATTGAGAACCATGCATGCAGTCAGCACCGGAGATGAGACGTACAACCTTTTCTCTTTGGACTTTGGTAAAATGCGTACACGCCAGACATATATGACGGTGCTTTTTTTAGATAAGTTTCAAGTTTAGTTTAATATTACACATTAAGATGGTATAATATTATAGTGGTCAGATTTTGATCCTCATCCAGATAGCGATACATGTCCCACCTCATCAGGTCAGAAACATTCAGAGTAAGCGGACCCATTGTAGGCCCAAGAACAAAAAAAAAGTCCAAGGACATCCGGCAAATCCCGAAACCGCCCCTTATCTCCTGAGGACACTCCATAGCGCCGAGAACTCCCGTGCTCCCAAATATGCCAAGGCCCACTCCTTTACTGAAGCTTTCGCTCTGAGCAAGATGGTTACAGCAACCAACCTCTGTGATCTCCGCCACCAGCTACGTAGCCTAACTTCCCCCACGTTCGTAACATTAAACACCCTCCAGTCTGGGCAGTTATGGACTGGGCGGGATTTCTTCCATGTGATCCCAACAATCAAGTGTCCATGATTTCAGTTGTTGCAACAAATCTGCACTTGAAAATCGTGACAGTTACATCAATCTCGCCAGTGCTCCATCCACCTCCAAACCAGCAATCCACCACAAATAGACCATCTTCTCCAATAGGAAAAGGGATCGGATCTGGGAAATTGTAAACACAATGCAAGCTCTGAGAGATTCAATGTAACTTCTCGATCATAGTGAATTCTCTCTGTCCTCCCCATGGTTTTTCCCAGCTTGGGTTTTCACATAAAAATCCCCTATGTTTGCCTGCTCCTTGTGCCGGAGCCCTTCTAGATAGCCCGGATCCCCTCAACCTGTGGTGCGCGAGGCTGGCCGTCTGATTAATTCGGCCGGAAAATCTTCCACCATAAGTTGGTACTTTCATTGAGAGCTGAGTCCCTACACTCAAGATCTCTCTCCCCTTACAACCTAAAACTTCCTCAAAAAAGCCTCTCCCTAGGAAAAATGGCGTCAAAGAAGTAGACGCTCATTCCCAATGCCGTCACCAGGAGCAGAGTCGCCAACGCCACTAGGGCACACTTCCCCGACTAGCTGTCGACCGACCACATATCACCGAGGACATAGGTTCCTCATCCCCGCAAGAACCCATCGACAACATCTAACCATAACTGAAGCGCGAAGATTAGCTCCTTTAGATGCTCTACGAAATGCAAGAGCAAATGAAGGAACAACAGGCGCAGTCTAATCGCAAACGGGAGAATATGGTCCTCGATCGTGAGTCAATCTTCCAAGAGCAAGAGAAATTGAGACTGCTCAACCAATAGCTCCAAACGCATGTCATGACCCTCCAGAACAATACAACACAAACTGGAGGTGAGCTTGGGAACGATGGGTCTTCCGATCTTCTTGTCCTCGATGAGCTGATCCAGAAGCTGACCAAGGAGGCCATGTCCCTGAGCCACCCATCCCTGACCACCAAAATCCACGACTTTTCTTTCTCCAAAGAGATCCAAGGGTGTGAGTTCCAGAGGAAATTCTCAACTCCCACCTTCGACTACTTCGGAGTGAGCGATCTAGTTCAACACCTCCGTCACTTCCGGGACAAGATGATGATCCACTCCTGCAATGATCTAGTCATGTGCCTCACTTTTCTTTCAAGATTGAAAGGTGCAGCCTCAGACTGATCTATTCCTTGCCACTGTGCTCTCTCCATAACTTCTCGGACGTGACTGAGGCATTTCTTACCCAGTACACAACTCGCCAAGCAGCCAAGCAAAATAGCCACCATCTCCTCTCTGTCAAGATGAGACGAGGAGACAGTCTCAAATCATACATCAACTTTTTCTAAAACCAGCTCGCCAAACTTACTAGTTGTAGTGAAGAAGTCTCTACACTCGCATTCATCAGCGGGTTGCAAGTCACTCACCCACTATAGAAACACCTCTTAAAGCACTACATGGTCAAGATGAGTGAGATCCTTTCTCGAGCTCAACCTTACATCCAACTAGAAGAGGCGATAAAGGCTTTCTCCAACCACTCCGCAAAATTAGGTAACGGTGGAGGAAAGTCGAAGTCTCTATATGAATCTCTTGACCATGCTCAAGATCGACACCGAGGACAACCTGCTCATAAGAGGCAGCACTCTTAATCCTCCCTCCATCTCCAACCTGAGACTACAGATCGGTGGATCGCTTCACTTCGCAAAAGCTCCCGATCAGTGAGATTTTCAACACCATCAAGGACCGGCCATGGGTCAAGCACCCGAGACCACTCCAGCTCAATCCATCACTTCATGAGTCAGAGGAAATTGCTCCTACCATGAATCCAAAGGAACCAATCCATTCACTGTTAGGCCTATCGAAAGTATCTGAAACAGCTCGTCCAACATGGCCTGCACAAGGAGTATGTTCTCACCCCCGAGGCAGCTTCTGGACAACCAAGTACGCAACCCTCTCGAGAACAGCGTTTGATCACTCAGTACAAGGAGATTAATTGACCACCCCAAGTTCAAAATATGCAGGGTGTATTTTCCTCCATTTTCAATTCCATGTATTTTACATTTTGAATAAAATTTTATTCCATTCTCTTATTCATTTCAGTCTATCCATTCTTTGTAGTACATCCATCCAAAGCAGTACATCTATCCAAAGTATTACATCCATACAAGACGATCCATCGATCTATACGCTCCGCTGATGGGATTTCCCACTCGGAGGCGGCCAAGACTCCTCCGTTGATGAAATTTTCCTACTCGAAGGACTGTGTCTGTAAGCTCCATTGATGAGATTTCCCTCACTCAGAGGTGTTAATGCAGACATGCCCATAGACTCATTCTTGGCCATCCTATGGGGGTCGAACCCCCCACTGTGGGGGATTGCACCCACTCGGAGTCCCCCACTCTATTGCAGGGATTTTCACCTTCCAGAGTCCCCGTTTGATATTCCGCTGACAGGATTTTTCCCGCTTGAAGCACAAATACTAGCCTATGGGCTCCCCTCATCTGAACCTATGGGCAAACCCCCAGCAGTTGCCCTCTACGATGGTCTTTCCATCCATTTTTTTATGCGCGGAATACTACCCTGCTCGGGACCTTCCATCCATATTCTGATAATGGGATTGCCCATACTCGAGAGACAGCTCCGCTGTAGGATTTCCCCCACATGGAGATCAACTCCACTGCTGGATTTACTCCTACTCGGAGGTGTCGGATCATCACTCTAGGTAGGGGCCGCTACCTAAAAGACGCACCCAATCTGTCGATGGGTGACATTTTGACTTCATACCAATTTTTTTTGCAGGTCCGACAACTAGCACCTCAGGACGGGAATTCTCCACTCAGAGGCAACTACACAGACTCTCCTTCCAGCATCCATATCACTCCACTGTGAGATTTTTCCCACTTAGAGTCCAGACTTTGCTGTAAGGATTTTTTCCTCTCAGGGTTCCAGCTTCATAGCTCCATTAATAGGATTTTTTCCCCATCAGGAAGCAAATACAAGCCTAACTCCGCAGCTGGATTTCCCTTACTTGGAGGAAATATATGTAGATGGGATTTTACCCACTCAGATAGCATGCCATCCTCCTTCCCGACCGCTCTCAAATACTCCCAAGACAATTTTCGGAGTATTTGTTAATCTTCTGCAGAGGCAGCCAGCTCAGTATAAACCAATAGGCTAACGCAGGCAAGATTATAATAGTTATTCTTACTTTCATTCATGCACAAATTTTATTTCAAAATATTTTCTTTACAAATCCTTTTAATATTACATGATTATATATAACAAATAATGTTGTATCACACTATGTTTTCTGTGAGTTTTTTTTGAAAAGAAATACAGATAACCAGCTCCTGCTCATCCAGGCCTGCCAAATAAGTTCCTAATGCTGAAGTAAATAAAGATCTACCTGTCAGGGAACGCTTCACATGGACACGGCGCTATTGCTAATGCTACCTTCCGTAGATCCCGAAGGAACTTGGGAGATTCCTGCACAAAAATAGGAGACTTTTTAGATGAAGAAATTTCTTCTTTCTGAATAGAACCCGCCTCCAAGGAATCGAGACAGACTCCTCCAAGACATACAAGACAGCGATGATATCACACCACTGATCCTTCATCCTGAGGAAGACGTCAGAGCCCTTGAAGAAGGAACGCTTCATCGATGGCAGCCTAAGGCACCCCCCGTGCTACCTTCCCATGCTCGCCATAAGAAAAGAATCTCCAAGGGCAAGAGTGACAGGATCTGTCCAGGAGTGAAGAAGACCTGACATGAAAGACGGTGATGTAATCGGGTCCACCTTCGCTACCGTCCAGGATAGTCCCCACTCCTGACTCATCCACCACCAAAAGAAGATCACAGAGCACCAAACTAAGAAGTTGATTTGGCTCGATCGGAGATCAGTCGAGCAAATCAAGTCAAATCATGAGCCCTCTCTATCTTTCTTGGCAGCAATATTTTGTCATAAAAACTGATGTTTTGCGACAAGATTATCGTGAAGACTAATACATTATGCCATTTGTCTCCATTATCTCCATCCTCTCCCTCTCTTTTCTCCATCGGACGAAGAAGAAGGAAAACCTCGCTCTCTACCAGAACAAGAAGTTTGGGGGCAAGGAACTCTTGATAAGATGAGTAGACTTCTTCCAAGATTCACCCTATTTATAGATGGAGAAACCAGATCATCTCCTATTCAAATTCTTAACCACCCCCAAAGGGTTGGTTTGTATCGTGCAATTTACGGCATGTCAAATTAATCGGATATAAACCGCCTCAGCCACACGATCTCATTCATAATGATACCAGGATCTTATTATTAATTAGCCACCTGTCCTTCAATCATGGCATGACCAACTTAGTTTTCAAGGATACACAATAATGATTCAAATTCTCACCTACATCAACCTCTAGAAGAATTCAGAGCATGAAAGGATGCTTCAACTACTCTCCCACGAAATACAAGAGATTCTCTGAATGCCGAGAGAAGTCATCATTCCAAAAGGTCAAATCTATTACCTCCCCCCTTCTCTCCCTGAAACTTCGAGAAGGAGGAGACTGAGGGAGCATCTATAGTGGCAAGATTTTGATCCTCATCCAGATTGTGACACGTGTCCCACCTCATCAGGTTAGAAGTGTCCCGAGTAAGCGATAAACTTGATGAACAAGCAGACCCGTTGAAGGCCTAAGAACAAATAAGAAAGTCTGAGGACATCCAGCTAATCTCGAAGCTACTCCTTTTCTCCCGAGGACACTCTACAGCCTCGAGGACTCTCGTCCTCCCAAATATCCTGAGCCCACCCCTTTGCTGAAGCTTTCGATCTGAGAAAGATAGTTACAACAGCCGACCTCTGTGATCTCCACCACCAGCTACGCGCCTAACTTCCCCCACATTCATAACACGAAACGCCCTCCAGTCAGGGCAAGTATGGACTGCGCGAGATTTATGGAATGCGATCCTAACAATCAATCATCCATAATGTCAGCTGTTACAACAAATTCACACATGAAGATCGTGGCAGATATGCCAATCTCACCAGCGCTCCATTCGCTTCTAAACCAGCAACCCCATTACAAATAGACCATCTCCTCCAACAGGAGAAGGGATCAGATATGGGAAATTGTAAACACAATGCAAGCTCTGAGATATTCATTATAAGCTCTTGATCATAGTGAATTCTCTCCCTTCTCTCCGTGATTTTTCTCAGCTTGAGTTTTCACATAAAACCCTCCTGTGTTTGCTTGCTTTCTGTGCCGGAGCCCTTCTAGGAAGCCCGGATCATCTCAATCCCGTGGTGCACGAGGCTAACCGTCTGATTAATTAGGCCGGGAAATCTCCCACCACAAATATATATTTGTGCAATTTATCTCTTTTAACTTGAATATACATGAAGCAGGCTTTGAAAAATTATCGAATAATTTGTAGATTCCATATACATAGAGCTCACTGAGCTTTGCAACCAAACAATATTTGATTTAAGTTATGAACACATTATCACTAAAACATTCTTTAAATAGGAACTAAAAGATAAGTCGTAGAAGAAATATATTAAATTTTATTTCACAACAACCGCCTCAATGTGATAGAGTGGTCCTTATGTAAGAATTGTACGTAATAATCAAGACTAGTTAAATCAATCAACCCATAAAGTTGTTGTTAGTTCAATTCATGTGTGTGAACTACACACATTTATTATAAGAGGGCCAATCCGACGTTGACACATGGATAAGATGTCAGATTTCAGGGTTACAAAGTTTTAAAGTTTTTAGACCCCTCTTACGTTCTATCCATATATCAGTCTACCATCGCTTTGTTTACTGTGGACGCTGAGTATATGGCCATGATGGAGACTATGAAGGAGGCAATTTGACTTCAAGAGTTGCTTGATGGCTTGGGGACTGATCAGAATCTATTGAAGATCAATTGTGTTAGCATGAATTCTATCTATTTGACAAAAAATCAGATTTATCAGGCAAGGACGAAGCCCATTGACATCAGGTTTAACTTTGTTCGAGAGATTCTTGATGAGGGTGACATCGAGTTAAAAAAGATTCATATGTCGGAGAATCCCACCGATATGCTTAGAAAGGTTGTTCCGGGAGTAAAGTTCGTACATTGTAAAAAGTTACTCCATATCCTTCCAGTTACGAGTTCGGTAGAGCTCATTTGGATGAAGTACGATGACTTGATCTCTCGGGTATGGGTACATAGGCAACCACATTGGTGCAGCCTGATTGAGTCAATATGGTCCTTTGTTGTGTTCAGCTCAGATTTGAGAAATCTTCACCAAGGTGGAGAATTATGGAGAGAAAATATAAAATCTTATTGGCAGAGTTTTTTTAAACTCATTGAAAAAGATAGCCCAGAGTATGGAGTTCAACGGCGTGCCAAGAAAATAGAGCAGAGCTGAAGACAATGGCCTGGTCGACTGACCATGCATAGACAGGCACAGTGGGAAAAAAGTATTGTAGCGGTCAATCGCTCGGTCGACCGTCCTGAGGGAGCAACTAAGCAGAAGATAGTAAGTCGACCGCTGGGTCGACTATTCAGAAAGTGATTTTTGGCTCTGCATAACTAGCGATCGATTGGGCGGTCGATTGGCTAGAGTGCAGACTTGAGCCTGCATAGAGAATGATCAATCGGTTGAGCATTCTTCTATTTGGACTGTGGATTCATTTTTTTATCTGAATTTAGATCTATTGGTTTTCTTTTCTTCGTGGATTCTCTGTCTATATAAAGGGGGTATTGTTCCTAGTATTTGTAAACTGAATTGCTTGATTTGAATAAGATCTCTTTTCTTTTCTACCCGAGGACATAGCAATTGCCGAAACATGTTAAATCTCTGTTTTCTCGCTTTCTTCCACTCTGTTTTGTTCTTGCCAATTTGTGACTATTCTGCGGCATACTCTGGTGTTCGCATTGGACCTCCAACAGGTTCCTAATAAGTGGTACAAGAGCTTTCTGGGTTTTCGACACGGATCGTTCGGGTGGAGCAAATCGCTTTGGAAACTGTTCGATAATTTTGTTTGGAGGTAAATTCGATCTTTATCTATGTGGATTTGTTTTCACTAATTATTTTTCACATTGGTTTGTTGGATTTGCTAGAGAGGGTGGTCTGGAATAGTCAAGCTGCGGTGAAAATTGTGAATAATCATCCGTCAAAGATTGGTATGGTAAAGTTTGACGGAATGAATAATTTTGGCACGTAGAGAAGTGAGGTGATGGATACACTAACGACGTTAAACCTCGAAGATGCTCTACTTTTGAAGAAAAATCTAGAGAAAACTTCTGAAAAAGACTGGGACAAGATGAATAGGGCGACGTATGGTGTCATAGGATCTTTGTTAACATAAGATATCAAGTATCATGTGATGACTGAGACTTTAGCAAAGAAGATATGCGAGATTCTTGAAAGCACGTACTTGACAAAGAGCATAGAGAATCGCTTGCACCTGAAGATGAAGCTTTATTGCTTTCAATTGAAAAAAAAGTATCTCGATCGGTGAACATATGAATAACTATACTAAGCTTCTTATGGATGTGGTAGTGATCGAGGAGGAAGACAAGGCTTTGATTCTTTTGAGTTCTCTTTCTATGAGGACTACGAGATCTTTGTTTTCACCCTAATCAACAGTAAACAATCCAATTGGCTATAATGAAATTTTTTCTGCTCTTGTAAATCATGAATTGAGAAGAGAGGATAAAAAGTCTTTCAATAATACATTGATAGAAGCATTGACGATAAGAGGTAGGAGTTTCAGTCGAAAGGGTAAAGGTGATCATAGAAGATCGAAGTCTAGAACTGATTTCAGCGATTTGAAGAAGAATCAGTGTACCTTCTGCAAAGAGTTAGGACACTAGAAGGTTGATTGCCCAAAGATCAATGATAAGAAGAAGGAATCAAAAACCCGAGGCAAATCTTGCACAGATCAGTACACAAGCTGATGGTACTTCACAGGCAGGTGGATCAGACTCAGACTTATCGATATTTTCATTCTCAATCACTACTCCTGCTATTGTCTACTCAGGTGATTCTGAGTGGATACTAAATACGGGTACTACTTATCATGTGTATCCCAGTAGAGATTGATTTTCTAGCTTCAAGAAGCTAGGTGGTTATTCTGTTGTTATGGATGATGATCGTCTGTATAACATGAAAGGGATCGGTACAGTCCTTATCAAGATGTTTGATAGGACGGTGTGGGAACTGAAGGAAGTGAGTTACGTACCTCAGCTGAAAAAAATCGTATCTTTGTTAGTACTTTGGAAGCATTGGGTCTTAAGATATCTGATAGAGATGGTGTTCTCAAGATGATTAGAGGCTCGATAGTTGTGTTAAAGGGCATCTGACGCAATAACCTTTAGTACTTGTAGGGTAATATAATTACAGGATAAGTGGCAACTTCTATTAGTTCAAACGATGATTGTACCCGGCTATGACACATAAGGCTCGAACATACAGGTGAAAAGTCTAGTTGCAGGCTCTAGCAAAGTAAGGTTTGTTGCAAGGTATCAAGTCCTGCAAGTGAGAATTTTGTGAGCATTTTGTCATCACAAAGAAGACCAAGGTGAAATTTGACACAGTGATTCATTGCATCGAGAGGATTCTTGACTATGTTCATACAAATATTTGGGGACTATCAAGACGACATCTAGTTGAGGTAACCATTACCTTATTTCTTTTATTGATGATTACTTTAGGTGACGTTGGGTATATACTATAAAACACAAAGGGAAAGTCCTAGTGTTATTTGTGGAGTGAAAAAAGAATATGGAGAAGAATACGGGAAGGAAGATCAAAGTACTTTGTTCATACAATGGTAGGGAGTACACTAGTGACCTTTTCCTACAACTCTGTAACGATGAGGGCATAGAAAGGCACTTCACAGTAAGAGAAACACCACAATAAAATGGGGTAGTCGAAAGGATAAACATGACCTTGTTGGAGAAGGTTCATTCCATGTTATCCAACATCAGATTATCAAAATCTTTTTGGGTTAAGGCATTGGCGTTTGCTTGCCATTTCATTAATAGGTTACCTTTGTCTGTGATAAGAGGTAAAACTCCTTTGAAATTTTGGTCAGGAAAACTTGTTCAAGACTATGACTCGCTTCGGGTATTTGGTTATCCGGCCTATTATCATGTCAAAGAAGACAAACTGGGTTCGAAAGCGAGGAAACTTGTGTTCATGGGTTTCAAGAAAGGTGTGAAAGGCTACAAAATTTGAGATCCACAGGACATGAAGACCATCATGAGCGGAGATGTCATATTTGACGAGACTTCAATGGTGAAACCTACACTCTTAGCATGTGGCGAGTAAAAAGACCAATAGAATATCGCAGCACGTGGAAAGTGATATTACTCCACCACCTCTAGATAGAATAACATCATTCGAGATCACACCGAAGGTGACACAAGATTGTGATGTAGCTGATGAGGATATTGATGATGATGAGGATCAAGGACCAATTATGGCTGATGTCCAAGATTCTGTTACAATTGGAAGAACTCAGAGAAATTTACATAAGTATAGTTGGCTTATGTTGACATTCTAAAAAGACAAACTCTCAGACAGCTTTTCAACTGGTCTGAACGACGTCTAACTTGTCGGCATTTACAAATGACAAGTTACAGACAAGCTGACGGCCAGTTTTTGCCAATCTCTGAGAGACAAATCAGTGACTTGGAATTTACTAATTCAGTGAAGCAGACAGTAAGCCAAGGTTGCCTTTGAAGAGACCTAAGCAGGCCTAAGATGTTGAGTTAGTTTAACACTTAGCATCACATGATCTCAAAGGGATAGCCTCGCCTGAGAGGCTAAGTTTGTCTAGATTCGCCTTGAAGCTCTCCACAGAGAGCTAACTTACAGTTTTGCCTGAAGCTAATTCTAGCTTCGTCGGAAGCTTTCTTGATACCTTCACATCTCTTCATAGCTCCATGAAAAGCTAACTTGCAGCTTCGCCTGAAGCTAATTCTAACTTCGCCAGAAGCTTTCTTAATAGCTTCTCATGAAGCTCTTCATAGCTCCATAGAGAGATAAATTACAGCTTCACCAGAAGCTAATTCTAGCTTCGTGGAAGCTTTCTTGATAGCTTCACATTAAGCTTTTCATAGCTCCACAGAGAGCTAACTTATAGCTTCTCCTGAAGCTAATTATAGCTTCGCTAAAAGCTTCCTTGATAGCTTCTCCGAAAGAGGCTAGCTCCGCATGAGAAAAGTAACCGCCCTAATAAGTTAGTGGGGGGAGTTAATGGGTAGTTACACCCATAATCCCTCATTAAGAGGAGCCAATTAAGGAGAATTATAGGTAGTTACACCCATGATCCCTCATTAAGGGGAGACAATCAAGGAAATCATAACTCCCTATTGAGCCTATAAATTGCCCATTAGTAGGCTAGGCTCAGGGTCTTGAAAAGATTAAAGTCCAATAGGCTCACGGGCTTGAAGAAATTTAAGTCCAAGAGGCTTTGAAAAGCATAAGCTTCTTTGGTGGCTTCAAAGCTTAAACCAACAAGAGATCTACTCTCTCGCTTCTAAGAATTCGAGAATTACTTCTCTAATCCTACAAGGATAAATTTAGGGTGCTAATACCCCAAGATCTTCCCCTCTCAAGGAATCTCCAGAACCAGGCGAGAAGGAATTCCCAAGCAGTAGTATTCGAAGATCGATCGCTCGCATCGTCAACGGGACAAAGTGATCGCGCGTTGATCAGACTCCCACCGGCACACTTTCCCAGAAATCTCAGAGGAGATCTACTTATAATTTTCTTTTACTTCTGTAAAGAATTACTTGTAATTTCGCTCCTCGATTTCTTTTGTAAGTTTTTCCACGAATAGCAATTTTTAATGAAAATAAGATGGCGACTCCGCTGGGGAGTGTATTCTCTACTGCTGAGAACCAAGTGTCACAATGCGACGATCAAACCTTCGGGTCTATTGCTGAGACGTTGGTCATTCACTTTGACCAAGAGAGGTTTGAACAACTTCTCTCTGGGGGTAGTACAAGCCCCCTACATGTGCGCAAGCACAGGGAGGTTAGCGTGGCTAGAGCCCCTCTGGCTAATTCTTGGAAGCAAGTCTCTGTTGAGACAGATAAGGCTCTCTGCAAGCCTATTACAGTCTCAGGCTAAGCTACACAGACTCTATGCGAGTCTAGCACAGTCTCAGCATAGACTAACATAGCCACGCGCCAGCATGTTAACACTTTGCGCGAAGGTATAAAGATTCCTCGTGAACCTAAAATAGCCTCTGCTAAGGCTATGTGGATTAAAAAATATGTAGTCTCATGCGAGGCTAGAGATAAATCTCCTGATTCAGCTTCCTGCGAAGCTAAAATAGTCTCTGACTGCAAGACTATTTCAGCTCTTCACAGCTAAGCCGCGCCTGTCATGCGAGGCTAGGGCTAAAGCACTTTGTGCTAACAGCGAGGCTATTGTAGTCTCGCTTACATCATCAGCACTATTGGGCAGTGCTAGGCTCGCCGCTAGCGACAAAACCAAAGCACTAAGTGCTAAAGACCTTAGCCGCGAAGTTAAAAATGAAGCACCACTGAGTGCTAACAACAAGGCTATTTCAGCCTCGCTCACAGGAAGAACTCTGCGCAACAAAGCTAAGCTCGCCTTTAAAGGCAAAGCTAAAACAGTAGCTTCGCTTCGCAAAGCTACTCTTTCAGGGATAGCTATCCTAGCTTCGCTTATAGCCCAAAAGAAAGTCTTCACGGCTAAGCCCAGGGTTTCTCAACCCAAGTAGGCTAACATCCAGTTTCCCCGAGTCTCCGTGTTGGATCAGTTGGACCCGGATAACGCAGACTTGCAGGAATATCTGAGCAACAAGTGGAAACTCCACTCTGAAGAGCCAGTTCACATCTTGCCATCCCAGTGCGGACAAGCGTGGTGTCAACCTGTGACCGTACATTCCGTCCACTATTGTTTAGGACTAATCCACAAAACTTCACCTCCAAGCCAGCAATCAGCGTTCAACCGGCTATCAGTTCAAACTTCTGAGAAACTCAAGTCTCGAAAGAAGAAGACAGTGAAGGTTCCTCACCTCGCAGCTGCCTCTATCAACATGATAAGCAGAGGAAGGGATCTACTACGATCTCAAAGAAGAAAACAGGGGGTTTGCACTCCCTCATTCAGTTCTCTAGGGCCCGACTATAACCCCAGCTTAAGTCAGGTTCTGGTTGAACAAAAGGGTACCTTCCAAGGTACGGTACCCTATAATTATAGACAACCTTCTTCCTCAGAAGCTATGTTGTGAAAACCATTGAGACACCAATTCCAATGGTCTGACGATGAAGAAGAAGCCAGCGGCTATGCTTCATCTGCCACCATCAGCTCTGTTCAGGCAAGGTTTGTATCACCTAACATGGCGGATAACAACAACAATGATGATCTTCGTCATCGCATAAAAGCACAAGAGCAAACTTCCAATGCCCAGCAAGAAGCCTTGGACAATGTTTGGACACATATATTGCATAAATATTATAACATTCCTACATATATTCTGTAATGAATATAGCAAATAACTTGTCTTAATGTCTTAATTCATGCAGGGTATGATAGGGAGAAGATAATCATGAAATTTATCCAATTAAATTCAAAAGTTCGAAAGAAAAGGGATCGATTCAAATCTAAAGGTTCTAGAAGCTATCTTATCTGAAAACTGGATATATCAGATAAGATAATATTATATAATTTCAAGAGAAAAATGGATTGTTTGAGGACCCTATCTGTTTCGCTAAAGATAAGTGAATATCTTATCAATTCTAGAAGATAAACTGAAAATCAAAGAGGATAAATTGATAGAGAGAAGATCAACGAATAAGATGAAGTAATTTAAATTTGGATTCAGGCTGGATATAGTTTAGCATTTTAATCATAACTTTCGTTACCGAAAGTCAAATCTGATGATTCAAGATGCTACAGAAAGAAGACTTAAAGGGATATAATTATTATGTTGATCACTCATTCCAATTATATCATTTGATAAGTGATATTCAGTAATCAACACGCCAACAGCCTGCAGATCAGAATTAAATTTCTGGATAAATCAAATTTAGTTTGGAGACAAGGGGATAATTCAAATTCAGAAATATCCAGATCTTCTTATTTTCATACGCGTTCTATCCCTCTGGTTTTCCCCTATAAATACCCTCATACCTCGAAGGTAGAAAGGGTGCCACTTCAGAGAGAGCTTTACTTTAGATTTTTCTTTTCTTCTTCAATGTAATTTTTATTTTTCTTTTATTTTTCTTTTTAGCTTAGGTTAGAGAGAGTTATATAATTAAAAGAGAGGAAGAGTTATTATAGAGTGGCACTATTGTAATCCTTTCTTCAAGAAGCTTATATTGAAGGTGACAATCAATGGAGGTTTCCCACTTTTCTTCATTGTGCTCGATCTCGCCAAAGCCTTGCTTTCTTTTATTCTTTTATACTACTTTACTTTACTTCATGCTGAGGTAAGTCTTTGTTATGATTCAACGGTAGAGGTAAGTACTCCTTTTATTTTAAGAGTTATAATTCTTTTTTTGTCTTTCCTTTTTTTTTAAAATAAAACAACAACACCACAATCTTTTCTTCTACCATCTTCTCTTAACTTAACTTAATATTTTTATTTTCTTTTTATAAACTGAGAAGATAAATATTAATTATTTTTTGTAAATTAAAAGAAGAAACTTACATAACGCTTCCATCACTGTCCCTCCCTATGGATTACGACCCGTTAGCCCTAGGCTACACGGTAGAATTGAGGACCTAGCACTGTTCTAAATTTCTTTATTTTCATGTGCAGGTTGGCTCGATCAAAATTTTGGCGCCGTTGCCGGGGGGACGGTAAGTTTTCTTTCTTTTTAATTTATTTTACAAATTAATCCCTTTTCTTCTTTATTTCGGTGTACAGGGGCTAATTACACAAAACTAAGAGATGCAGTGGACATATTGCTACTCTGTGCCTCTGTCCAAGAAGGCAGAGCATCAGAGCCCACAACTGTGGTGAACTACTAACTATAGTCTCTTGCAGGTTGCTTTTCAGATATTAACTCTCTGCAGTTATTAGTTTATCTGTTTAACTCACTCTGTACATATTTATAATCAACAGTAATTTGTTGCTTTGTAAATGCTAATAAATGTTAGACTCTTGCATCTTAGGGCATCTGTCTATTTCGTTTCTTTACATTACTGTTGAAGAGTGCTGGAGAAAAAGGTACGTCTGCATTGCATATAGCTTTAGAAACACACTTGTATGTTGTATTGCTTGGGTGTTATTTTTGCTATATACTTGCACACGAGCATAAAAATGATCTAAGGGCATATCCTTAAACAAGATAAGGTGGGGAAGTCATTACCCTTCCTTGGCCCAAAAATCATCTCCTCACTCACTAATCCATACTAACTTAAAATTAAGTAAACGTTGGCCCCAGGGATATCTCGGACTCAAATAGGGATTGACCTAAGGGGGAAGTTGTTAGAAGTTGACTCTTGCCAAATCGGTGTCTAAAGTTAGGGATTGAGGGGCGAAACCCTGAAGGCTGGTGGTTTAGCATAATTAGGCCCGTTGCTTAGGCACGGACACCTCCCACCAATCTTGCCCCTACCTGGCCGATTAACTTGTGGTCAGGTTCTGTAATATACCTCTTGTGGATAATCAACAGTTAGGAGTCGTCTAGGTCTAAGCTCTACCCTAACATAGGCTAGATTTTTCTTTATTTTCTTGTTTGTTTATTTGTTTGTTTTTGTTTGTTCTTGTGAAAATGGATTATAATTACAATTATTCTGATTATAACTCAAATTCATATTTCACCCCAACCTCTTTCAATTCAGATATTACCAACCCGGCATTACATAACTTTAACTCTAACCAACCAAGCATTCTATATTGATCTTATTTGAATCAATATATGCCCCAATCCCAGTATTATGAACAAGAATAAGACAATCATCACCACTCTTCACCGAGTCAGTGGGGATACAACTCCCCCGAGTCTTACTATCAACAACCTTACCAACAGACAACTTCATATAATCTATACCAAAACCAGCATATAGAAGAGAAATCTTCTTTAGAAAAGACATTTGAAGCCTTCCTTGAGTCTACACGACAAGTACAAATCATAGCGGACTCAATTTTCCCAAACAATTCTCAAATCCAAGATCCTTACTCTAATTTCCAAGTCCAATCACAACAAGAAGAACCTCTTGACTTAGAAAAGAATATGGAATTCATGATTCAGTCCCAAAATGATTGTATTCAATCCCAAATGGATCGTCTCCAATCTCTTAATAGGTTAGAAGCAAAAATGAGTCATTTGGTCAAAACAATTAATGATAGGAATGAGAAAACTCTACCTAACACATTTTCGACCACTCCTGATTCTCCTAGCCATATTGACGAAGGATCATGATATCTGGAGATTCTAACCAAGATTCGATTTCACCACATAATTTTAAACTTGACCAATATCAACCCATTGACAAATTGGCAAGTTTTCATTTCAATGAGATTGAACTTGAAGATGAATGTGACACCAATTTTCAATATTGTGATTCAATTTCACTTTTTGAATCTATGTTGACTCCGGTATCCTTACCCGATTCGGATCTAATTCTGAAGCCAACACTGATTCCTATCCCTATAGAGCTTGAACATGAACCACTTATTTTGGATAGTCACATTCCATTATTGGGAAATGAATGTGAACTTCAATTCTATGTTTGGACAAAACTCATGAACTAACTCTGACTCTCGAACCTAAACTTGATTTGAGTTTTATTCCCAAGTCAGTTTTGGTTTCTATTCCTTCCATTGTTGAGCCCAAATCATCCATTCTACAAAATCACATTTCATTGTTGGACCAAGGTTTAAATCAATATGATTCTGTGATGATATCCCAAGACTGGTCATATAACCGGAAACATTTTCATGCTAGGAAATTGCACGATCCTATTCATATTGGGGAGTATAAAAATGTTAATAGGAAAGAGGTTATGAAAGATTGGTTCCATGAAAATCTACAGTATCTAGATTGGACAGAAACGCTTGGCCCAATAAGACCACCACCGGAACCACCACCTTGAGGTGACAATTTTCCTTCCCTTTCTCTTTTTTCATGTATTATTGCATTTCATTCATATATTGAGGACAATGCATGAGTTAAGTATGGGGGAGGGTTTACTAACATGCTAACTTCACTAATCTAAAAAAAAAAAAAACTTTCTTTAAAACTTAAAAAAAAAAACTTTCTTTAAAACTTTTTGAAAAGGAAAATAATACTTTGACTTTTTTTGTAAAAAATTAAGTTAATTTTAAGGAATAAGAGGATCATAATTAGGATTTCTTATACTTGGTCAAAATAAAATTATTTGTTTGATTTTGAAGTTAGAAAGAAAAATTGAAAAAGTAATTTAGTCTTGATTTTTACCTTGATGAAATATGCATACTTTATACACTTACACTCTTAGGGTTCTAAAATAAAGATTCTTATGCCTTATATATATATATATATATATATATATATATATATATATATATATATATATATATATATATATATATATATATATATCAAAAAAAATTCTCTGATTAAGCTGGGTATTTGTGCCGCATAAAGCATAAATATTCATGTCTAAAGTGGTCCATATAAATAAAAATCCTTAGTTTTGTGGCCTTGTTTGCTCGAGTCCTAAGTCCTTGGGGTGCTTTCTCACCCGGTGCCCTAAAACCGTCTGGTTTGGAAGTCACCGACTAAGGCTCGTTACATGGGCGAATTAGAAAGCCTAATAGAGCTAAGGGATATTACCGCCATAAATTAAAAAAAAAGGAAAAAAAGAAAGGAAAATAATAAGGCATAAGAGTTAGAGTTGATGAATCCTAAGCCAAATTTTCACGGTCACAAAATGCATATGACTTAGGGTAAAATAATAGACTAGATGAGAAATACAATTTTAATCCTTACCTTAATTGAAAACAAGTTTTTGAATAAAGACTAAGTTTAGGAATGACTAAGTTTTGATAATCCTATGACTTATAGATTACTTCAAATTTTATATTAATACTTCAAATATTTTTTCCTTTCAAAATGCGTTTTTTTTAAAAAAATACTAACAATTCATTTTTTCTTCATGGTTTTGTGGGTGCAATCCACTGAAAATCCTCACGAGACAAAACTCGTCCTCTAGGGGTAACCTAGAGGTTTAACGGCTTGTTGCATGTGCTAAGTGCAACCGTGATTCCTACGAAAGTGAGTTAGGTTGGTTTTTCTTCTCTCTTTGTTTTGCTCGAGGACGAGCAAAAGATAAGTGTGGGGGTGTGTTTGGACACATATATTGCATAAATATTATTACATTCCTACATATATTCTATAATTTGCAAATAACTTGTCTTAATGTCCTAATTCATGCAGGGTATGATAGGGAGAAGATAATCATGAAATTTATCCAATTAAATTCAAAAGTTCAAAAGAAAGGGGATCGATTCAAATCCAAGGGTTCTAGAAGCTATCTTATCTGAAAACTGGATATATCAGATAAGATAATATTATCTAATTTTAAGAGAAAAATGGATTGTTTGAAGACCCTATCTGTTTCGCTGAAGATAAGTGAATATCTTATCAATTCTAGAAGATAAACTGAAAATCAAAGAGGATAAATGGATAGAGAGAAGATCAACGAATGAGATGAAGCAATTTAAATTTGGATTCAGGCTGGATATAGTTTAGCATTTTAATCATAACTTTGGTTACCGAGGGTCAAATCTGATGATTCAAGATGCTACAGAAAGAGGGCTATAATTCTTCTGTTGATCACTCATTCCAATTCTATCATTTGATAAGTAATATTCAGCAATCAACACGCCAACAGTGTGCAGATCAGAATTAAATTTCTGGATAAATCAAATTTAGTTTAGAGATAAGGGGATAATTCAAATTCAGAAATATCTAGATCTTCTTATCTTCATACGTGTTCTATCCCTCTGGTTTTCTCCTATAAATACCCTCATACCTCGAAGGCAGAAAGGGCACCACTTCAGAGAGAGCTTTACTTTAGATTTTTCTTTTCTTCTTCAATGTAATTTTTATTTTCCTTTAGTTTTCTTTTTAGCCTAGGTTAGAGAGAGTTACATAATTAAAAGAGAGGAAGAGTTATTATAGAGTGACACTATTGTAATCCTTTCTTCAAGAAGCTTATATTGAAGGTGACAATCAATGGAGGTTTCCCACTTTTCTTCATTGTGCTCGATCTCGTCGAAGCCTTGCTTTCTTTTATTCTTTTATACTACTTTACTTTACTTCATGCTGAGGTAAGTCTTTGCTATGATTCAACGGTAGAGGTAAGTACTCTTTTTATTTTAAGAGTTATAATTCTTTTTTTATAAATAAAACAACAACACCACAATCTTTTCTTCTACCATCTTCTCTTAACTTAACTTAATTTTTTTATTTTCTTTTTATAAACTGAGAAGATAAATATTAATTAGTTTTTGTAAATTAAAAGAAGAAACTTGCATAACGCTTCCATCGCTGTCTCTCTCTGTGGATTACGACCCGTTAGCCCTAGGCTACACGGTAGAATTGAGGACCTAGCACTGTTCTAAATTTCTTTATTTTTCTGTGTAGGTTTGGCTCGATCAGACAATATCCAGGAAATATTGGCTCAGCTCCTAACAAGCTGAAAGAATGATAACACAACCGGTAGTAATCACAAAAATGAGAAGAACAACTACAATGAACCTCCCAAGACCGGTCATTCAAAGGAGGGCTCTTCATTCGATGCCAAAGTGATCAAAGTCATCCAAGCTCAGATCGCATCTCTGGCCCAAAGGGATGAACTGAAGAAAGTAGGGGCAGTTTGTAGGGGTGAGCAGAGTTCGGTTATAACCGAAATAACCGACCAAAAATCGAAACCCGAACCCGAACCCAACCGAATCGCTCTAGTTCGGTTCGGTTTCGATTTTGTGTTTCAAAAACCGAACTCAACCGAACCGAACCGAATCTCTTACCTATATATCACCCCACCCAAATTCAATTTAGTGAATCATATAGTTCATAACAAAAACTGGTGAAAACTTATCTCATTACTTCTAGCAATACCATCTTTTTTATGTTGAATATGTGAAAGTTATGTTAAGTACACAATCACAATTAGGAATAATATTTATATTAATATAGTCTTTTTTTCATTTTTGTCATTAAAAGTTAGTAATAATTATGTGAGTTTTGATATAAAAGCCTAAATATAGCGTAAAAGTTTTAGAATATGAAATTTTTAATTCACATTAAGGTTAGGGTCTTTTCTTATTTTTAATTTGGGTATTGAATATTTGAGATTAGAATATTAAAGGATGATAATATAATGGTGATTAAAAAATGTAAGAAATGATGGAAAAATATTGGCCTAACCGAAAAAACCGAAAAACCGAACCGAACTTAGTCGGTTCGGTTACTAAGTCTAATCAGTTCGGTTCAGTTTTGCAAAAATTAGAAAAAACCGAACCGAACCGACCGATGCTCACCCCTAGCAGTTTGTCCTTACCCCTTGGAATGGGATTCAGTCCCATATCCGCCAAAGTTCAAGCCACCAACGTTGTACTCGTATGATGGCAAGAGCTCGCCAAATCAGCACATTTACTACTTCTGATCGCAAACTGGTAATGTAGTAGGTAATGATGCTATCATGGCTAGACTATTCATTGGTACTCTGAAGGGCAGGAGTCTTCCTGCGAACTCCACCAATTTCTGGCTTGACTTGGAAACCCGATTCCTCTCCCGATTCTACGAGGATGATATATAGGTGATCATGGACACACTCCTTTCGGCAGTCCAGAAAGGAGGAAAATCTGTACGGAATTCAATAGAGAGATCTCGCAATCTTTCTCTCATGTGCCCTGCAGGTATGCCTTTGCCCATGTTGCTTCAGATGTGTAGGCATAACTTTCTCGACAAAGTGAAAGTTCGCATGGGAGCCGTCAGAGCCCACACTTGGAAGGAGCTTATTGAACAAGCCGAGATAGCTGAAAAATCAGCAAAAAAGTTTGAGACCCCCAAAAGCAGGTGGGGAATCAACAACAAAAGCTATGACACGACTGAATCTTCTGATACATCAGCATTGGAAGTCTATGGAGGAACTCAATCAAAGAAAGGTAACTCCAACAGGACCTCAGAGTATCAGAGATAATACTCCTTCAAAGATGAGCATGTGGTGACACTTTTCCACTTGCTCAAAAAAAGGCAACAAGCTCAAGTTGCTAGAGGTTAGACACCCAGATGAAGTGGGATGAATGAACAATCCCAACTATTGTCTTTTCCATAGGATGGTTCATCATCCTACTTGCAGGTCCAATGTCCTTAAGGATAAAATTCAAGGACTAATTGAAGCAGGTGTTTTGACTCTGAAGTCAGAACATAAAAAGGCCACTGCCTAACTCCTATCCTGAAAGGGAGTATGAAGGTAGTCAACTCTACTTCCAAAAGCCATGGGTCTTATCCCGTAAACGGCTGAAGCAATAGGACTCAAGGCAGTCCAAAGCTAAATGCAAGTCTTGCAATGTCTCACGCAGCAGATGACACCGCACTAGCGACTCCTCTCAGCAGTTCTAAAGAGGAGACAATCATTTTAGCCGCTATTTGATAGCTGATAGGCATTAGGTCTGGCAAATAATAATTACGACAGTACAACCAGACCCCCGATGAGACACAACAACCAATGACGTCGGGAAACACGCAGGGAGTTGGAATATGTTATTCCACCAATCAAATAAGGACAACCTTTCATAGTAGAGGCAGTCTACTCGAGTGGAGCTTATCGCCTAGCGAATCCAAACGGTGACACGCTCCTGATGCCAGTCAATGACAAGTGCTAACCATGATCACGTTAACACTATACCTCTGATCAAAGAAGTACTATGCATGATCATGTTAACATTACACCTCTGATCATCAAGTCGAGCACGTCTGACTGTTTCATCTCCTCAAGGAGTCCATTTCCACAGGTGGAATCAATTTCAACCATCTCTGCATTCTTCTTTTGGCAAATCAATTCGGCTTCACGACGATCTTGAATGAGTCGAATTCATCGTAGAAGGTTCGTGATGCATCCTTGCAGGACCTTTCTAATGTTTCTACATTCATGTTCAGATTCAATAATTAGCTGTGATTAAAATCTTGATTATGACGAACAAAAGTGAAACTTCACGAGGAATCTCCACTTACTCGATATATTTCCTGTGAAGTTTGTACTCCATATCTAGACACGAAGATTAGCTGAGAATCAGAGTCTTGATGAACAAAAGGTGACGCTCCACAAGAAATGTCGATCTACCGGACAAATTCCCCATGAAATTTAGACTTAACTCTTTAATCCCCAGCGAGATTTTAGAGGTCACCAGTAGAATACAGAAATGTTCACTTCATGTGACACGATCTGAAGCCTTCGGTGAATAAGGCTAGAGGAAAACATTAGCTTTTAAGCCTAATATAAAATCCTCAACAACTCATCATACTAAGGGGAATAGTATGGCTAGCCCAGCTCAAACGGTACTTGGTAAAGACATACCAAATCCGTTGACAGCTGAGGATTTGCTAAAAATTCTAAGGGACCTGATCCCACTTTTTTTACCAAAGTCTCCTACCAATTCCCGTCCATGGAATGGTAGAACTATAAAAGGCTGTATTCATTTTCTCAATGAAATGAATCACAGATTAGAACTGTCATGCTTAAAGCTCACGCCTCTGACAGTAAAACCTTTTGATGGCGGATCTTACTAATATTCCTAGCAGATCAAACTCCACTTGTCATTCTCTTCAATAGAATGGCAGGTCCACTCAAATTACTGTTATGTTCAAACATCTCTAACAGTAAATGAATTCTTGTCAAGTTAACATCACACCTCTAAAAGGTTGCTTTACAAATCCCCAATTGGAGAGCTGTCACGATCACTTCCAACAAAATCTCTTTTCAAATTCCCAGTAAGAGATTTGGTTATTATGTTAATGATTACCTCTGACAACTTTTTAGGGAATAATCCCTTCCCTACCGAATCTCACAGAGTTCTTTTTGTCACGTTAATGATTACCTCTGACATATAATCTCTTATGGGATTCATTTTCAAACTCCTCAGCGAGTTTCTGGTAGACTCCCCTCAAAGTCTATTATTTTCCTTTCAAATCCCCAATGGACTCTCTTGGTTGTCACGTTAACAATACACCTCTGACAATTTCTTCCAAATTGCATTCGAGGGTAGTACCAATTTTCGCACGGAATTTATGATCAAATCCTATTTCCTCTAGTGGAATTATTTCTTTTACCATCATGTCTAGCTTGTCACCTCTAAACGGTAGAAATCCTAAGCGTGGTAGTTTCTCAATCAGTTATGTCCATGTTACCTCTGAACAGACAGATAACCAAGTCTCATCTTCCAGCCCAGTAGGGACTACTACTTTGTCGTTATGTTCAGTTCGCCACCTCTGAACGGCAGGTCTCTAAGTCTAGTCACTTCCAATCAGTTATGTCCAAATTAGCTCTATACCGACGGATGCCTAGATTCCTCCCCTTTTATGGTACTCTAACTGTCATGTCTAGTTCATCACCTTTGAACAGACGAGTTCATAACTTGATTCTCCTTCCCCCGTCAGGGCTGGGAGTTCTTGCTGTCATGTTAATACGACTACCTCTGAATAGTGAATTGTGAGCCTGATGTCTCTTAGTTAGTCATGTTCATATTACCTCTGAACCGACGAGTGCCCAGATCCAAATCACCCTTACAGTTCCTAGTGGGCTAGCTGCTAAGTTAATGCAATTACCTCTGGCAGCAGATTCATAGTTTAGTGTGTCTTAGTCTATCATGTCCAGTTTATCACCTCTGAATAGACGGGTCCCTAAAACCGGATTCACCTTCATTTTATCATCATGTCAGTTTGTCACCTCTCAATGACAAAATTTCGAGCTTGGTGGCTTCTCAATCGGTCATGTCCAGACAATCACTTCTGAACCGACAAATAGCCAAGTCTCCGCTTTTTGTTTACTGTTATGTCCAGTTCGTCACCTCTGAACAGTAAGCATTCCGAGTTTGGTAATTTCTAGTCGGTCATGTCCAGTCAATCACCTCTGAACCGACAGATAGCCAAGTCTCTAATTTTTGTTTACTGTTATGTCCAGTTTGTCACCTCTGAACAGTAAACACTCTGACTTTGAAAATTTCTAATCGGTTATGTTCAGTACGTTACCTTTGAACCGATGAATATCCAATCGCACCTTTCTTTGTCGTTATGTCCAGTTCGTTACCTCTAGACGACAAGGCTTTGTGTCTGGTGATTCCTAATCAGTTATGTCCAGTTTGTCACCTCTGAACTGACGGATATCCAGATCTAACTTTCCTGTCCGATTGGGACTCTTCTCGCCGTTATGTCCTGTTTATCACCTCTGAACACCGAACCCTCTTTTCTAGCGATTCTGAATCTGTTATGTCTACATTACCTCTGAACAGATGGATTCCTGGATCTGCTCCCCTTTGTCCCCAGTGAGTTCTCATACTCAGACTGATTTTATCACGTTCCTAACCTCTGAATAATTTTTAGTCAAAGTTCTAATTTCTTTAGGGAATTCTACTTGGTGAATGCTCTCCCTTTTGAACACCCGAGGCAATTCAAAGTATTTTGAAATCAGAACCATCCCATTGCGAATTTATGAAAACTTTGAAGGGGTCTTGTTGACACTCAAAAAAGACAAACTCTCAGACAGCTTTCCAACCGGTCTGAACGACGTCTAATTTGTCGGCATTTACAAAGACAAGTCACAGACAAGCTGACGGCCAGTTTTTGCCCATCTCTGAGAGACAAATCAGCGACTTGGATTCTACTAATCCAGTGAAGCAGACAGTAAGCCAAGGTTGCCTTTGAAGAGACCTAAGCAGGCCTAAGATGCTGAGTTAGTTCAACACTTAGCATCACATGATCTCAAGGGGATAGCCTCGCCTGAGAGGCTAAGTTTGTCTAGATTCGCCTTGATGCTCTCCACAGAGAGCTAACTTACAGCTTCACCTGAAGCTAATTTTAGCTTCGTCGGAAGCTTTCTTGATAGCTTCACATGAAGCTCTTCATAGCTCCACGGAGAGCTAACTTACAGTTTCGCTTGAAGCTAATTCTAACTTCGCCAGAAGCTTTCTTGATAACTTCTCATGAAGCTCTTCATAGCTCCACAGAGAGCTAAATTCTAGCTTCGTAGGAAGCTAATTCTAGCTTCGCCGGAAGCTTTCTTGATAGCTTCGCATGAAGCTTTTCATAGCTCCACAGAGAGCTAACTTACAGCTTCTCCTGAAGCTAATTATAGCTTCGCTAGAAGCTTCCTTGATAGCTTCTCCGGAAGAGGCTAGCTCCGCACGAGGAAAGTAACCGCTCCACTAAGTTAGTGGGGGAAGTTAATGGGTAGTTATACCCATAATCCCTCATTAAGAGGAGCCAATTAAGGATAATTATGGGTAGTTACACCCATGATCCCTCATTAAGGGGAGACCATCAAGGAAATCATAACTCCCTATTGAGCCTATAAATAGCCCACTAGTAGGCTAGGCTCAGGGTCTTGAAAAGATTCAAGTCCAATAGGCTCACGGGATTGAAGAAATTCAAGTCCAAGAGGCTTTGAAAAGCATAAGCTTTTTTGGTGGCTTTAAAGCTTAAGCCAATAAGAGATCTACTCTCTCGCTTCCAAGAATTCAGAGAATTACTTCTCTAATCCTATAAGGATAAATTCACGGTGCTAATACCCTAAGATCTTTCCCCTTTCAAAGAATCTCTGGAACCAGGCGAGAAGGAATTCCCAAGCAGGTAGTATTCGAAGATCGATCGCTCGCATCGTCAATGGGACAAAGTGATCGCGCGCTGATCAGACTCTCACCGGCACAGTTTCCCAGAAATCTCAGAGGAGATCTACTTATAATTTTCTTTTACTTTCTGTAAAGAATTACTTGTAATTTCGCTCCTCGATCTCTCTTTGTAAGTTTTCCCACGAACAGCAATTTTCAATGAAAAATAGCTCGCTACAAATATGATTGTGCCTTATGCTCTTTTAGTCATTGAGGAGGCGATCCCGTCTACATATAGAAAAGCTGAAATCAGTTCGAAGTCCAATATGTGGAAGGATGCTATGATGGAAGAGATGAACTCTCTTCACAAGAATGACACTTAAGAATTGACAGAATTGCCCAAGAGAAAGAAGGCTATTGGTTGTAAGTGGGTGTTCGCAAAGAAACAATGATCTCTAAATGGTGATACTCTATGCTACAAGGCCAGATTGGTAGCTAAAGGCAATACGAAATGAGAATGCATTGACTACAATGAGATATTCTCACCTGCTGTAAAGCACTCATCATTTAAATTTTGTTGACACTAGTAGCATAGTATGAGTTGGAGCTTGGTCGGCTTGATATAAAGATTGTGTTTCTCCATGGCGATCTTATTTAGGAGACTTTTATGTCTCAGCCTACGGGGTTCAAGACTGCAGGAAAAGAGAATATAGTGTGTAAGTTGAAGAAATCTTTACGGGTTAAAACAATCGCCAAAGCAATGGTACACGCATTTTGACAGCTTTATAAGAGTCAAGAGGTATACACGAAGCCATTATGACCCATGTGTTTACTACAACAAGCTACCCGGTGAAGAGTATGTTTATCTACTGTTATATATAATGATATGCTCATTGCTTTCAGAAGTATATCCGTGATTGATAAATTGAAGAAAGACATGTCTTTTGAATTGAGATGAAGGATCTTGGTGAAGTGAAGAAGGTACTAGGCATGAAGATTGAGATAGACCGCAAAAGTGGCAAGATTTGCTTGGCACAAAAAGAGTATTTGATAAAGGTATTGCAGAAGTTCAACATCAGTGGTGACACAAAGTCTGTAAGTACACCGTTGGTCTCTTGTTTCAAGTTAAAAGCTACTATGTCTCCTACTACTTTGAAGAGAGTGAGTAAATATCTCACGTATCCTATGCTAGCACGACTGGTAGTTTGATGTATGCAATAATATGCCTGATTTATCACAAGCTATCTCAATGGTTAGCAAATACATGCACGATCTTGGTTGGAGTCATTGGGTGGCAGTGAAGTGGATTCTACAGTACATCAAAGGTACCACATATGTTGGTTTGGTAGTGAAGAAGGATACTACAGCTAAGCAAGAGTGTATCGAATATGTCGAATCAGATTACGCTGGAGACTTTGACAAGTACCGGTCTTTGATGGGGTATGAATTCACATTGGCCCAAGCACCAGTGAGTTGACGCTTTATTCTACAGTCTACTGTTGCTTTCTCTACTATGGAGGTCGAGTATATGGTCATGACAGAGGCTATGAAGGAGGCAATTTGGCTTCAAAGGTTGCTTGACGACTTGAGGATTAATCAGGATCTATTGAAGATCAATTGTGATAGCATGAGTGCTATCAATTTAGCAAAAAACCAGGTTTATTATGAAAGGATGAGACGTCAGGTTTCATTTTGTTTGGAAGATTCTTGATGAGGGTGACAACGTGCTAAAGAAAATTCACCCGAAGAAGAATCCCGCCGATATACTTACAAATGTTGTTCCGAGAGTAAAGTTCGGGCATTGCAAGAAGTTACTGCATATCCTTCCAGTTGCTTGAGTTCGGTAGATCTCATTTGAATGAACTACGGATGGCTTGATCTTTCTGGTCTGGGGTACATAGGCAATTATGCTGGTGCAGCCCGGTTGAGTAGACATGGTACTTTGTTGTGTTCAGCTCATATTTGAGAAATCTTCACCGAGATGGAGAATTAAAGGAAGAGAGTGTAAAATCTTTTTGGTAAAGTTTTTTTAAACTCATTGGAGAAGATAGCGCAGGGTTTGGAGTTCAACGGCGTGCCAAAAAGACAGAGCACAGTTGAAGACAGTGCCCGGGTTGACTGCCTGGTCGACCGGCCGTGCACAGTAAGAGAAAAGTGTTGTAGCGGTCGACCAACCGGTCGACCGCCTAAAGGGAGCAGCTCAGCAGAAGACTGTCGGTCAACCGCGGGGGCGATCGTCCAGAAAGTGTTTTTTGACTCTGCACAACTAGCGGTCGATCGGGCGGTCGACCAGCCAGAGCGCAGACTTGGGCCTACACAGAGAGCGGTTGATCGCTCGGTGCGGTCGACTGCATGACGGTTTTGAGCAGTTTCATATTTGGATTGTGGATTCAATTTTGATCTAAATTCGTATCTGTTGGTTTCCTTTTCTTCATGGATCCATGGTTATAAAAAAGGGATATTGTCCCCAGTATTTGTAACCTGAATTGATTGATTTGAATAAAATCTTTCTTTCTTTGTGCCCCGAGGATGTAGGCAATTGCTGAACCTCATTAAATCTATGTTTTCTCGCTTTCTTTCTTTTTATTTTGTTCTTACCAATTTGTGACTGTTCTGCGGCATACTCTGGTGTTTGCATTGGACCTCCGGCGGGTTCCCAAGAAGTTCCAGAGAGTAAGGTAAGATTAAAGCCACAAAATATTCTATTTTTATATTTTTTTTTCTATCACTAATAGAGAGTCAAAATATAATCATAAGAATATCCATCGTATACAGCAAACAATACCTACTGACTGCGACTGATTATGATACTTAAAGTATTTAAAGCAAGACCTTATCAACTAAATCGAAAAAACTATAGTTACTGAAATAGAACAATAAACACAATGCAATAACAGAACATAAAATATATATTTTATATACACGTATACCAAACTTATTCTTCTACTTCTTGTCAAGATGAACGGATCCGAAGTCAAAAAAGAAAGAATTTCTATCCTATCTTTTACTTGCTATAAATAAACATCTTCTTCAGAGACCTCATCAACTCAATATTTTGTGCTGAAACAATGAGTAATCATCATAACCATGAATCGTTAAACTGCAGCTTCTCCTTCTCTTCCTCTAATGGCGAATCAAGAGAGGCATACATCATAAGCATTACAGACGCTGATCCTCACATTAATCGCGTTCCTTCGCATCAAATCATCCTTTTGAATTCCATCGCCAACACCTGCAGACGCCAAGATCTCACCAAAAATATCCTCAGCTTCACTCTCTCTGTTGTTGTGGCTCTCCTCCCTCAAATTCAAGTTCCCCTCTCATCCAAACTACCCCTCGAAAATTTCATCTTCTTCCTGCTGCTGGCCTTCTCTGCTTCTCTCGCTGCCATCTGCTTGCACCGAGAGCAAAGCAAAGCTACTGCTTTCTTCCACTGCGTGGCAATTCTTGCGACGGCCTTGGCTTTTGCCTCTGTTGCTTCAAACTTTTTACGTGTTTGGTTGCGGTCTGTGGCTTACGGGGTCTGTGTGCTGCCTCTGTATGCTTTGGCTCCGCGCCGATGTGAACGCTGGTTCGGCGAGCTGGTGAAGGTTTGGAGGCGGAGAGAGTCGGAGAGTGAAGACGCGGTGCAGGTTGAGCGTGGCCACGGATCTTCCGTGTGATTTCTGAGGTTCACCCAGGGCATAGCTTCATGTATTGTTTTGCATCTTTCTTCTCATAATATAAGGAGTGTATTTAATTCATATATACCTAAAAAAAACACAAGAGGTGTGTGTTTAATTCATATATCTAAAAAAAAAGAGTATATATATATGCTGGGGTTTACTTCATATGAAAATGTAACATGTGTCTCGAGGCACAATTAGGGTTTCGACATGTTATATATAATAAAAGTTGGAAGCTCTCTCTTTCCATCCATTCTCTATGATTAGGAATTATAAGAATCGCTGTAGGTCCTCGATTCAAAACTCGTCATAAACATTGTAAAATTAGTTGAGTTATTATCTTAAGAAATCTCAATTTGTTATATTTATTTCATGTCCCTTTGCCACCTAAATTGTCATATGATGTCATTTTTTCTTTCGCCCCAGATAGATCTTTTCTTTACCAACGAGGCATGGTCCACAAGTAAAAAAGTGAGTGGATTGTAGAAAGTCTCAGGTTCAAGTCTTAGCCATGATCTTTGTATTAAAAAAATAATAAGAAAAAACCCTATGTCTTTTGCATAAAAATGGATCATGGTTTATGTATGAGAATATATATCACAGAACATTTGTCAATAATGTTAATTTAATTAGTATCTATACTATAAAGAAAAGAGATATTTCTGACAATTCTAACATCAATTAGCATCCCCTATATTCTCTTGGACCAAATTAAGAGAGTTCTTTAGGATGGAAAAAAAAAGAGACATATATGTTGCCAATAATTAGCTTACTTTCAAGTCAAATGCATTTGGACCAAAAACTAGCATAAAACAATTGACAAAGGTTAAAAGAGGTCTTCAATCAAATATAGATTAATCTCTCTATTAACTATTGCCAAATATAAAAGAAAAACAACAGGAAACAGATTATCACTGCATAATCCTTTAAATTTCAATGAGAAAATCTTCTCTCTGTTAGAATGTATTAGAGGATAAAAATATATACCTCTTAATGTAATGATCACTCATTCTGAGTAATTTAAAACAACTTGCACTTGTCTCAAATGCATAAACACGAAAAAAGTTGGTTTCATTTATTCACAACGACCGAATCTTCTCCCCATGTTTATTCTTGGCTTTGATCTTAATTATAAAATATCGGTCAATTAAACTAAAAGGATCCACCACGTAAAAAAGAGGTCTCTGATTGAGTCTGCAATTGCCCCACTCGCGCGTTGAGATTCTTAATTGCATGTTGCATGATATTATATGATTAATTTATTTAAAGAAAATTAATCTTGATCAATGCCTAGTCTTCAGTACTGATTCGTGTCGAAATCTTATCCATTTTCTACTGATAACACAAGCCCCCCATGATTCTAATTGACCACGGTGGTCGTGATGTCCCCACGCCCATGTCAACATTATCGATTCATTCAAACTCGGATCAATTCCAGTATGAATTTAATGAATTCTATGTAATGGTAAATTATCTAAAAATTCTGGGAGGAAAAGAAATAATTTAAAGTTATTAGAGTTAGTGTCTAAAAGCCTTGAACCAGCCTAAAAAAGCTCGGTCGCCGTCGCCGTCGCCGTCACCGTCGCGGTCCCGGGTCCTGACCCTTTAACAACTAGGGCCAGCCTTAAACCCACTTCCGCTCTGACCCGTTTGAAAGCCCCTACTTTGGTTTATTACGAGGAGATGCATATATGTGTGTGAGGAATATGCACCTCAGCTTTCATCTTAGAGAAGAACTCTCCTAGACGACAGTTTTTAAAACTCTAACTTTTCAAAAAAAATTTATGATCCGACCGTACGATATAATATTCATATTTTAAGATGTGTATTTATAAAAAATCAAGTGTTTTGGAATTCGTTTGATCATGTTTCAAATAATTGAAACTTTAACGATTTTTCAACAATGCAACTAATGCAACTATTTGAAACATGAGCAAATGAACTTCAAAACACGTGATTTTTATAAGTATATATCTTATTACGTGATTATCGTATTGTGCGGTCAGACCATGAAATTTTTTTGAGAAATTAGAGTTTTAAGCCTCCATCTAAGAGTTTCTCTCAAATGATAGCTTAGGTATATATTCCTCCCTCTCTACACACACTCGCGCCGCTAGACTTCACATGAACCTCAAAAGAAAAAGAAAAAGAAAAAAGGAAGGAAAAGATGACGTTTAGGGCAGACCAGAAAGCCCTAGGGTTAGTGTCCGTTTCAGATGACCAAGGCAGGGGCGGACCCCACATATAGCCCAGTGTTGGTGGACTCTCACACTGAATTTTATAAAATAATAAAATAATATATATAGTTTGTAACTTTTGTATGCAATCTCTTTTTTTTTTAAGATTATTTCTACTAATATAATTACACTTTTGAACTCTATCTCAAGTAGTAACTTATAAATCCAAGGAACTGGAGGTCATAAATATCTAGGGAAAGAAAGAAAGAGGGGTGTTATCTTGCAAAACCAGCTTACTAATTAGACACTCTTAGACATTATTATGAAATCTGTAACTATCAAAACCATATAACTCTATAACAATAGCTTTTTATATTTTTAGAGTAACTTATTTCTTTCTATTTCTTATCAGCCAAATTTTAAAAACAGATTTTTTTTTAATTTCCTTTTCTATTCTTTCCTTTTTCCCTTCTGCTTGCTTTTCTCTCATTTTCCTCTTAACAAAATCCAGTCGAAATTGTATGAGAGAGGCCTAAATGGTCTCTTCTACTATTTAAAAAAAAAAAAAACACAGTCAAAATTTTGACCTAGTAAGCTTGCTGGCGCATCGGCATCTTAAAGGGTAAGCCAACGTCACATTTGATAAAATTATGATTATCGATGAGCCAATAATGTGGCGTCTTTTGAAACAATAGATCAAATTCAGCCATGAATCTAGAGTTGGAAAGGTGTCTTTTTATACTAATGCCCTATAATGTGGCCCGTGGCCTGTACCAAATCCAGAATGTAACGTACAAGATCCAATCCAGCGACATGGGTGATAGCCCATGACGTGCAACCCTGCAGCGTGTATGAAAATAATAATAATAGAGGTGGCCTAAAAAAAAAAGGTCGACAGTGATTTTCCTTGCAATAACATTTCACTATTTTGCTTCTAGTTATTAGTTGTGTGTGTTAGGATTTTGCTTCGTTTTCGAGAGTAGATTATAGTCCAAAAAGATACAATCTGATTGGAGAAGAAGAAGAATGAAGAAAAAATGCAGATCAAGATAGGTTAATTGATGGTATAATCGGCTAACATGATCATTAGTCAACTAATCGACTATACTAGTCGACTAATATGTACAACAGAAAGTGAGATGATTTCAGGAGTCGACTTATAATCATTATAAGTCGACTCATGCACAAATTAGTCAACTAGTCTGTAGGACCAAGTCGACTGATCTAATGCACGAATCTGTTTCTGTTTCGGATTATGTACGAATAGGTTTCTCTTTTCTGGTTGGAATTCGAATAGAAATCAATTTCTATACTACGAAGGTTTGTTTCTAAAAGTTGAAGGGTTCAGAATTCTTCTAAATCAAGAAAAGTTCATCAAGCATCAGACCACCAAGATTATCTCATAATCTGAATAGGATATGTGTTGTAAAATCTTATAAATAAAAGTTGTAACCTAACATTGCAATCAAAGAGAAAAAACTGAAAAGAAACAAAAGAAAGCTTAGAAAGAGCGAGAAAGGTGAAAGTGTATAGAGGGTATACTCTTGTAATCTTGTGGGATTTAAGGGGAAAGTGAATACTCTTGCGGGAATTAAGAAGAAGGTTAGATCTCATGTACTAAGTTTATTAAATAAACTTTCTCAAGTCCTCTCTCTGTAGATGTTGGGTGATTTTGGGCAGAACCACGTTAAACCCTCTTGCTATTATTCTTTATTACTCTTTTATCTTGGTATTACTAGTTTGCTCTATGATAGTTTTTCTTTTGCAAGTACTAATCATATTGTCAAAAATTTTCGCTGCGCGCAACAATTGGTATCAGAGTTAAAAGTTAACGAAAGATGATATATCAAAGATCGGAAGTTCTGCGACCAAGTTCGAGGTCGAGAAGTTCAATGGAAAAGAAAACTTCAGTTTAGGCAAAAGAGAGTAAAATCGTTGCTGGTGCAACGGGGTCTTCACAAGACCTTTTCGGGAAAGTCAACAAAACCTGTAGGTATGTTAGATGAGGATTGGGAAGAGATAGTGTTGGCCCAAAGGCCTTCCACTCTAGTTTTGATGATGATTAACTCATGTAGTTATGTTTACTAATAATCTTGTGTTGTTTAAGTTTCAGATCATTAACCAAGATATTAGTTGGTGATTAGCTTCAACAAGGTGTTTAGAAGCTTTTCATGATGATTCCAGGGCCAAAGCGTCAAGATCACACATTGCCTAGCCCATAGATGGAGTTTTGGAGCAAGTCAACTAGAAGATGAAGATCATCAAGAAGACTTAGGTATCCATAGTTTAGTTAGTGTGTTTAGATCTAATTTGTAAAGTTTAGTATAGTTGATATGCTCAAGTGCACAACATACACGTTTCATGATTTGGATTTTGGTTTTCATGGATAGTAGATCAAAACAAGTTTACTTTATTTCTATGTATATTAGATATGTTCTAGATATACATACATGCTTTAAAGTTGCTAGACAAACTTATTTTGACTATCCTATTCATGTTTTGGAAAAATCAAGTTTGACAAAAAATACAAGTTTTGTTTTTGATAAAATTTGCAAGGCTCAAAAATGAATTGAATATGTTGATACATGTCTTGAAACTTTTATCACTTGGTTGAGTTTTGATATAAAATGATAAAAATATTTTTGGTGATTTTTAGAAGTATTAAAAGATTTTTATAAAATATTTTTCTCAAGTTTTCTGACCTAGTTTTCAGTTCCAGACTCAACCAGTCGACTAAGCCAGGTTATTAGTCGACTTGGCTGATGTCCGGTCGACCGGGCCGGTCGACCGGACGTGCACAGATCTGTGCACATTTGGAGTCACTGGGACGGTCGACCGAGCCGATTGACCGGGTCTGAGAGCTCTGCTCTCGGGTTGTTTGGGTCGACCGTGTCGGTCGACCGGGATGAGAGCTCTGCTCTCTGTTTGTTTGGGTCGACCGGACCGGTCGACCGTAGTTGCCCAACGGTCATATTTCTGACCGTTGGCGGTCGACCGGGTCGGTCGACCGGCAGCCTGTCAGGCTGCCAGCTCAGCCTAACGGCTAGTTTTCTGATGGGCCTATATAAACCCCATCTCTTTGGGGATTTTGGCCAAGTTTTTTTAAGAGAAAAAAATCCAGTTTTCTGAGGTGTTTAAAAGAGTTTTAAAAAGAGTTTGTGGGTTTTAAAACTTCTCATCTTCATTATTTTGGGTTTTTGGAAAATCAAAGAAAACTAGGTTTTGGGATTTTGATTTGATCTTGCATTTTCTATCTTTTACAAGAGACTTCCCAATTAGTTTTTCTTTGTTGCTTGTTTCCAAAAACACCTAGTTTTCCACACTTGAGCTATCACCTATCCTAATCTTTTTAGGATCTTTGTTTTGTGGAAAGAGAATAGAAAAGAGAGAGTTTTGAGGTTGTTGTTGTAACCTCTAAGTTGTACACCCTTATTCTTGTTGTATCCCTCTTCGGTAGAGGTGATCGGGTGATTGGTGTGTATCCCTCAAGTGTGAGGTGATTGAGTTTGTTTGTAAACCCTCTTCGGTAGAGGTGTTGGTTGTTGTTGTTGTTGTATTTGGCTACGGGCCTACCCCTCGGTTGTGAGGTGGTTGTTTGAGAGAGGAGTTAGGTACTCCATTGTTGTACAAATCCTTCTCGGTGAAGATTCCCTCGGTGGGAGTCCTCAGTGGACGGTATAGTGGATTGGAAATCCTACACGGTGGTGTAGGCGGGGATGTAGAGCAAGGGTGCTCGAACCTCGAAACATATCTTTGTGTTTGCGTTTGATCCACTTGTCTCTAAACTCTCTCTCTTTACATTTGTGCAAAGAATCATACTTCATTCATATCATATTTGCTTGTGTTGAGCATAATTCATCTTGTCATATCAAATTTATTTGCTTGTGTTGTGCCTTGCATAATCCATATTGTTATATCCTTGATTGCTTGGTTTGATTGTGTGTGCACATTGCTTGGATTGCTTGTGTGTGTGTGCCCAACTTATACTCATCCAACAAGAGCTTCACATAGCGCCTCAACCCATTTCAAGGGGAATCAAGGGGAGTTAGTCCAGAGCCTCGCAAGGGGAATTCGGCTACACTTGTTGTATTGTATTAGTTTGTGCATAATTTGCATTAGCTTCCGCATTTAGCGCACTTAGTTTTGCGTTAAGTTTTATATTAGCACTAACACCTATTCACCCCCCCTCTAGGTGTTTTTCAATTGGTATCAGAGCTAGTGCTCCTGATACTTAGGCTTAACATCCTAGGAGTGAGATCCATTTGCTTGCTAATCTATTGTTTGCATTTGCTTGTTTTGCACACATATAGTTTACCATGGCTTTCATGACCCCACCTATGTATGACCCTTCCAACATTCATGTTTGGAAGATTAGGATGACCGTTTATTTACAAACCCTAGGTCATAAAGTTCATCTTGCTATTATCAAGGAATCCTTCCTTAGTGACCGCAATCATATAGGGGTCAATGCACAAGCCCTAGAGGCCATTAGAAGTACTTTATCTAAAGATTATCTTTTACGTGTTTCTAACATTGATTCCGCTTTTGTAGTGTGGAATTTATTGACAACAACAACCACCACCTCCGAGCTTCAAGTGCAAATCCAAGAAGAGGAAACTAGTGGAGAATCCGATTCACAATGCTTCATGGTCCAAGGGAATGACTCCCTTGAGGTACATTCGGAACCCCACTTAGATAGTGATGATTGCTCTAGTTCTTCATGTGATAATTTTGATGCCCATGCTTTAAATGAAGAACTTTCTATTGTTTGTGAAAAATTAATTGAAAATTATAAGATTTTGAAAAAGAAAAGTCTAGAAATTGAAAAAGAAAATAAGAGTTTGCATTCTAGACTTGATTGTGTTTTGCAAGAGAAGGTTGAGGTCTATAATGAAAGGGATTCATTGAGATCTCAATTGGAACTTGCACTAAAAGAAAATGAATTTTTAAAAACTAAAATGATTGCCATGCTATTTTGAAGAAAAATGAAAATTTATCTTCTAAAGTTAATTTTGTTGTAAAAGAAAATAATTCTTTGAAAATAAAAATTGATTCTATTTCAAAGGATTTAGAAATTTGTTTAAAGAAAAATGAAGTTTTGCAAAATAAAATTGATGCACATGTTTGCCATGCTAGTGTAGCTTCATCTAGTCTACCTAATGCATGTACCTCTTCTTCTAGGATTAATGATAATATTTGTATGTTAAAGAAGAGAGTAGATTATTTGGGCTCCAATATGAGCCAATGTGCCATGAACCACACTCGCTTGGAAACCTTGGTTCGTAAGAAACAAGTTCCAACTTTTATGCATGCACACCCTCCACGGCAAACACATGCTCCACACGGACACCATCAACACATGTATGCTCATGTGTACACATGTACACATTGTGGCCGAAAAGGCCATCTTGCTAAATTTTGTTATGATAGATTAAATGTTTCAAATTTAGCAAAGAAATTTGTTTGGGTTAGGGAAGGGACTAACCCCATGGACCCAACAAGATGTGGGTACCAAAGACCACCCCTCCTATTGTTTTTGATGTAGGTGTGGGCTCTCACATGACGTGAGAGTGATGACACCTTGGAGTGGATGCGTTCCGGACTTAAAGGAGATCAATTGGATGCATCACTTTCAAGGGAAAGTTTGGTGGAGAGGACCACCTTTGTTTTGGAGAAATAGAGCGGTGCCCTCATTGTTTTTGGTATCGAATCTCTAACTCCTTATTATTGTTTACATGCTTTCATATTGATGTTTTATAGCATGTTTTCATTGTCTATGGATTAGTATGTAAATGCCATGATTATTAGATCCTTGACATACATATATAGTATTTGAGACACACATGCTTGTATGAACCCATTCTTAGTGTTCTCACTTTTGTTTAAACTATAATGTACATCATGAATCTAATGCATGTAAATTTACATAGTAATCATGTTTTAGTTTTATCATGATGACTTCTATATTGTGTTTTGATCCTTCTTGTTAAGATTACTTGTTTAGATGTGAGTTTTCATTAAGACTAGGATTTATACTTGTACATATAGTGGGCCACAAATAAATTTATATATGTTTGGGCTTCAATGCTTATTTGAATCCATTAGATGTGCTAGTATAGTCTAGTTTTGATGATTCATACATTTTAAACTTGTATTCCCATTTTGGATTTGTTTTATGAGTTTTTCACTTCATGTATATGTTTGTATTGCCAAACTTTAAGATATACATGTATACCCCTTGAGTCATTTGCCTTTCATGCAAATCTATATATGGACTCAATTGTATTTAGGGATATGTATGTATACTTATTGTGTTGACAATTCATACATATACCTTGAAATGAAATGTGTTTTGGTGAAGATTTAGCTTTTCTTGATTTTGTGTTTAATTGTTTAACTTCATGTATATGTCTATCTTGTCCAAACTATTAGATATACATGTTTATCCTTTGAGCCACGTGCCTTCATGCATATATATATAGTGGACTCGTTGTGTTTTGGATATGTATGTATATTTTAATTTGTACTTGACATACATATGCCATGAAGATTAAATAAGTTTTGATGATTTTCGTGTTTTCTATGTTTAAGGAATAATTGAGATTAATGAAAATTTCATGATTATGATATTCACACTATATTTGTACACTCACTTTTCTTTCTTGCTCATGTTTTGTTTTCATGAGTCAAAATTATGCTTAATTGGATTAGAGTGTTGATTTTCATGTGGATTTTTTATTTCATGAAAACAATTTTGTTTTATTCCTTACTTGAAGGATTTCGTACTAGTTTAAAAGATTTTCCATTTAACTAGTTACGGTATTCTTCACTATGGTAGTGATTTTCAAACAAAGCTTATTTTCAAATCTATTTTTGAAAACTCCTACCCTTGATGGGAGGTTGGAAGGGAGATCATGTTCATGTATGCTTTACAAATGAAAATCATTTAAAACTTGAACCTTGATTAGGAGGATTAGATTATATGAGTTATACCATGCTTTTATTGTTATGTCAATTGGTATCATTGAACTCTTTCAATTGGTATCAATTTGATCCTTTTTGTATACTCATATGTTTATTGTGTATGTATATTTTTAATTGGTATCATCTATTGATGATTGGTACTCATTCTATTTCATACACATATACTTATTTTATTTGTGCTTAAGATATAAATTTTTCACAAAATCTTGTTTATGCTAGTGCTTGAGTTTCAATTTTGTTTCAATTGATTACTTTTAAATTGGTATCAAGCCCATGCATCTTTTTAGTTGGTATTTCATATAGGGGGAGAAAATTCAATTTTGTCTTTCAATTGGTGATTCTTCAATTGGTATTTGTTTTCCACTCCCTTACTTTATGATTGAAAATATCTTATTGGTATCATATGTTAATATGAAAACTATTTATAATTGGTATAAAAATTTTGTTTAGACATTCAAAATTTATTATGTTTAATTTCAATTGATATCAAGATGTTTCATGTGTTTTTGCTTAAAATTGGTATCTAAAATTTTTTTTAAAAATACAAAAGTTTTGATTTGTATTGACTATATGCATATAGATTCATGTTGAGTGTATTGTGTATTGAAGAGCTTAACATCTCTTCTTTATGTGGTACACGTGTGTAGGGGGAGCTTCACATCTCCTCTTATTCATTACATAATGTGTGTTATGTGAATTAGGGCTTAACATCCCTCCTTCATGTAATGCATATGTGTAGGGAAGCTAACTTAGCGTCTTCCTCTTCATGAATGTATATAGCATATAACTTCTATTGATCTTTGTTTATTTTCAATTGATATCAAGATGCTTCATTGATATATTTATCTATTGATATCATGTTGTTTATAGTCACCCCTTCTTGATCTTTTTGTTTGACAAAAGGGGGAGAAAAAAAATTTGTTTGATTTGATTTTACTTTGTTTACCCCTTTGTTGATGATTGACAAAAAGGGGGAGAATTATTTGAGAGTTTAACATGTTTTTATATATGCATACTTATGTTTTTGCATATATTAAGGTTTATTGGTAAGTGTTAAGTTTTTATTGGTATCTAGAGCATCTAGTGTTTATGTTGTTAATGCTTTATTAATTTAATTGGTAACTAGAGCTCCTAGAACATGTGTTTGTGTTTATGCATATTGATGCATACATGTTTATGTACATTCATTGCATATATTTTATTTATTTGTTTATGCATGAGTTAAGGGGGAGCTTCTTTGAAGCCTAACTTTAATCCATGCATATATAACTCCATGAGTTTTGTCATCATCAAAAAGGGGGAGATTGTTGGCCCAAAGGCCTTCCACTCTAGTTTTGATGATGATTAACTCATGTAGTTATGTTTACTAATAATCTTGTGTTGTTTAAGTTTCAGATCATTAACCAAGATATTAGTTGGTGATTAGCTTCAACAAGGTGTTTAGAAGCTTTTCATGATGATTCCAGGGCCAAAGCGTCAAGATCACACATTGACTAGCCCATGGATGGAGTTTTGGAGCAAGTCAACTTGAAGATGAAGATCATCAAGAAGACTTAGGTATCCATAGTTTAGTTATTGTGTTTAGATCCAATTTGTAAAGTTTAGTATAGTTGATATGCTCAAGTGCACAACACACACGTTTCATGATTTGGATTTTGGTTTTCATGGATAGTAGATCAAAACAAGTTTACTTTATTTCTATGCATATTAGATATGTTCTAGATATACATACATGCTTTAAAGTTGCTAGACAAACTTATTTTGACTATCCTATTCATGTTTTGGAAAAATCAAGTTTGACAAAAAATACAAGTTTTGTTTTTGATAAAATTTGCAAGACTCAAAAATGAATTGAATATGTTGATACATGTCTTGAAACTTTTATCACTTGGTTGAGTTTTGATATAAAATGATAAAAATATTTTTGGTGATTTTTAGAAGTATTAAAAGATTTTTATAAAATATTTTTCCCAAGTTTTCTGACCCAGTTTTCAGTTCCAGACTCAACCAGTCGACTAAGCCAGGTTATTAGTCGACTTGGCTGATGTCCGGTCGACCGGGCCGGTCGACCGGACGTGCACAGATCTGTGCACGTTTGGAGTCACTGGGACGGTCGACCGAGCCGGTCGACCGGGTCTGAGAGCTCTGCTCTCGGGTTGTTTGGGTCGACCGTGTCGGTCGACCGGGATGAGAGCTCTGCTCTCTGTTTGTTTGGGTCGACCGGGCCGGTCGACCGCAATTGCCCAACGGTCATATTTCTGACCGTTGGCGGTCGACCGGGTCGGTCGACCGGCAGCCTGTCAGGCTGCCAGCTCAGCCTAACGGCTAGTTTTCTGATGGGCCTATATAAACCCCATCTCTTTGGGGATTTTGGCCAAGTTTTTTTAAAAGAAAAAAATCCAATTTTCTGAGGTGTTTAAAAGAGTTTTAAAAAGAGTTTGTGGGCTTTAAAACTTCTCATCTTCATTATTTTGGGTTTTTGGAAAATCAAAGAAAACTAGGTTTTGGGATTTTGATTTGATCTTGCATTTTCTATCTTTTACAAGAGACTTCCCAATTAGTTTTTCTTTGTTGCTTGTTTTCAAAAACACCTAGTTTTTCACACTTGAGCTATCACCTATCCTAATCTTTTTAGGATCTTTGTTTTGTGGAAAGAGAATAGAAAAGAGAGAGTTTTGAGGTTGTTGTTGTAACCTCTAAGTTGTACACCCTTATTCTTGTTGTATCCCTCTTCGGTAGAGGTGATCGGGTGATTGGTGTGTATCCCTCAAGTGTGAGGTGATTGAGTTTGTTTGTAAACCTTCTTCGGTAGAGGTGTTGGTTGTTGTTGTTGTATTTGGCTACGGGCCTACCCCTCGGTTGTGAGGTGGTTGTTTGAGAGAGGAGTTAGGTACTCCATTGTTGTACAAATCCTTCTCGGTGAAGGTTCCCTCGGTGGGAGTCCTCGGTGGACGGTATAGTGGATTGGAAATCCTACACGGTAGTGTAGGCGGGGATGTAGAGCAAGGGTGCTCGAACCTCGAAACATATCTTTGTGTTTGCGTTTGATCCACTTGTCTCTAAACTCTCTCTCTTTACATTTGTGCAAAGCATCATACTTCATTCATATCATATTTGCTTGTGTTGAGCATAATTCATCTTGTCATATGAAATTTATTTGCTTGTGTTGTGCCTTGCATAATCCATATTGCTATATCCTTGATTGCTTGGTTTGATTGTGTGTGCACATTGCTTGGATTGCTTGTGTGTGTGTGCCCAACTTATACTCATCCAACAAGAGCTTCACATAGCGCCTCAACCCATTTCAAGGGGAATCAAGGGGAGTTAGTCCAGAACCTCGCAAGGGGAATTCGGCTATACTTGTTGTATTGTATTAGTTTGTGCATAATTTGCATTAGCTTTCGCATTTAGCGCACTTAGTTTTGCATTAAGTTTTAGATTAGCACTAACACCTATTCACCCCCCCTCTAGGTGTTTTTTAGATAGATCTGAAAGCGGCAAACACAATACAATTATGTCTAGCAGACGAGATCATGTACAATGTGATGGATAAATAAATGGCTACGGGTTTGTAGTCAATGTTAGAAACGTTGTATATCTCCAACAAGCTGTATCTCAAGAAACATTGGGTTAAAATTGTGTCATTCTAGAAGATTCGAGGTCGATCCTTCCTACTCAAATTGATCCCTACGATATCCGAATGAAAGATTCACTCCGTTAAAGTTGATCTATATTATTTCAAGTAACTAAAAACTAAAAATTGTATGTTTTGAATACTTTTTTTCTCATCCATCAAGTCGGCGCAAAATGGACGGCCGAAAATAGCATATTGCTTAGATCTACGTCTTTAGACATACAAATTCTCGATTTGACCATTTCATCAACATCTAAATGCTTAAAAACCCTCGCATACTAATTTTTATTAGATTTCAAATATTCTACACCATTAAATTAACCAACTCATTATTTCACCAATTCATTTTGCGTCTACATGATGGATGGGTAAAAAGTATTCAAAATATATGATTTTGTTTCTTTAGTTACTTAAAATAATGTAGATCAACCTTAGCGGAGTGGATCATGCATTCGGATGTCATAGAGTTGTATTGAGTGAGAAAGATTCAGCCTCGAATCCTTATGACACAAATCTCTCTTTCTATATATATATAGGGGAATTTCGTTTCAGCCACCTAAGTCAAAGTATAATTAGGAAAAAAAACTCACTCACATAATTTTGTTCACTTCAGCCACCAACTTTATTAAAGTAAGGATGTGTGCCCACGTGTCAAGCGCTGAAGCGTTTATTAGCGGCGAAAGACGGAAATACCTTTAAGTAATCGTTTCAAAAAAGCGGACCGATATACTCTATATTTTTAGGACTGTGACTGTATAGTCAACTAACATGATTATTAGTCGACTAATTGACTATACTAGTCGACTAATATGTACAACAGAAAGTGAGATGATTTCAGGAGTCGACTTGTAGTCATTATAAGTCGACTCATGCACAGATTAGTCAACTAGTCTGTAGGACCAAGTTGACTGATCTGAAGCACGAATCCATTTCTGTTACGAATTATGTACGAGTAGGTTTCCTTTTTCTGATTAGAGTTCGAATAGAAATCAGTTTCTATTCTACAAAAGTTTGTTTCTAAAAGTTGAAAGGTTCAGAATTCTTCTAAATCAAGAAAAGTTCTTCAAGCATCCGACGTCCAAGATTATCTCATAATCTAAATAGGATTTGTGTTGTAAAATTCTATAAATAAAATTTATAACCTAACATTGTAATCAAGGAGAAAATAGCTGAAAAGAAAGAAAAAAAAGCTAGAAAGAGAGAGGAAGGTGACGGTGCATAGAGAGAAGGTATACTCTTGTAATTTTGATGGATTCAAGGGAAAAGTGAATACTCTTGTGAGAATTAAGGGGAAGGTTAGATCTCTTATTTCAAGTTTATTAATAAAACTTTCTCAAGTTCTCTCTCTGTAGATGTTGGGTGAGTTTGGGCCGATCCACGTCAAATCCTCTTGTTATAATTCTTTATTACTCTTATATCTTGGTATTTCTAGTTTTCTCTATAATAATTTTTCTTTTGCAAGTACTAATCATATTGCCAAGATTTTTCGCTGCGTACAACAATTAGTATCAGTGTGAAAAGTTGACGAAAGGTGATATGTCAAAGATCGGAAGTTCTGCGACCAAGTTCGAGGTCAAGAAGTTCAATGGTAAAGAAAACTTCAGTTTATGGTAAAAGAGGGTGAAGGCATTGCTGGTGTAACGGGGTCTTCACAAGACTTTTTAGCGAAAGTCAACAAAACTTGCAGGTATGTCAGATGAGAACTGGGAAGAGATTGATCTGAAAGCGGCAAACACGATATTATATCTCGCAGACGAGGTCATGTACAACGTGATGGATGAATAAATGGATACGAGTTTGTAGTAAATATTAGAAATGTTGTATATGACAAAGAGTCTCTCCAATAAGCTATATCTCAAGAAACGTAGAACAAAATTGTGTCATTTCGGAATATTCGAGGCTGAATCTTTCCCACTCAAATACAACCTATGATATCCGAATGCAAGATCCACTCCATTGAAGTTAATTTACATTATTTCAAGTAACTAAAAACCAAAAATTATATGTTTTGAATACTTTTTTCTCATCCATCAAGTGGGCGCAAAATGGACGGCTGAAAATAGCATATTGCTTAGATCTATGTCTTTAGACATACAAATTCTCGATTTGCCCATTTCATCATGATCTAAACACTTAAAAACCCTCACATACTAATTTTTATTAGATTTCAAATATTTTACACTATTAAATTAACCAACTCATTATTTTGCCCATCCATTTTCCGTCTACTTTATGGATGGGCAAAAAATATTCAAAATATATGATTTTTGTTCTTTACTTACTTGAAATAATGTAGATCAACCTCAATGAAGTGGATCTTACATTCGGATGTCATAGGATTGTATTTGAGGGAGAAAGATTTGACCTCGAATCCTTCTGGAATGACACAAATCTCTCTATATATATATATATAAGGGAATTTCGTTTCAGCCACCTAAGTCAAATCATAATTAGGAAAAAACTCACTCACATAATTTTATTCGCTTCAACCATATCTTTTATTAAAGTAAGGATGTGCACCCACATGTCAAGCGCTGAAGCGCTTATCAGCGGTGAAAGACGAAAATGCCTTTAAGTAATTTCTTCAAAAAAGCGAACCGCTTCGAAAATGTTCTATTTTTTAGGACTGCGACTATGATCGCAATCCTTACGAAATGATAGCAGTCCTATTTTTGAAGATTGCTATCATGATCACAGTCCTCACAAAATTTCTACTTATGGGGACTGCGACCATGGTCGAAGTCGTCGTAGTCCTCTTTATTGGGATTGCGACCATGATCACAGTCTTCACAAAAGTTTCCTATATTTTGAGTCAGTCCTCATATTGGACTATGATCATAAGTCACAATTCTCATATCAACATCGCCATCATTAACAAACCCCCGTCCACTAACATCGATGATTTCTAATGCTTTCCAGATCTAAACACAAACAAAACTCACCGTGAGCACGAATAAACAAAATCTGCAAAAGGTCGATCCCAAAAAATAATTTTCAGGCGCGAAAACCCTGATCCTAGGAGGGTGCTTCCCTCCTCTCTTCTAACCCCCATGGTGACTTGACCCTCGCAGGTCGATCCACGAATGACTTTGTGTCGGGTTCAAGGTTGAGGAGAGAGCAACGTAAGGGATGATGGGGAAGAGTAAAAGAAGAAATAAAAATATATAAAGAAGTGGTGATGTGGAGGAATCAGTTAATACTGACGTGGATAAGAATATAGCGAATAAAATTATGAAGTTGAGTTTTTTTCTAATTATGAAGTAAAGTAGGTGGTCGTAACAAAATTTTTCACACACATGCGCGCACGCACGCACACACACACACATATATAGAGGAATCTGTACCACACACACACACATAATATATAGAGGGATCTGTACCTTAGCTGTCAGCTGAGAGAGACTCTCAGCTTGCGCAACGTGGCTGAATTTCAGTCACAATTTTGAGCACTGCTACCATGATCACAGTTTTTTGTGAGGACTTTGAATAAGTCGCAATATTTTTCTGAGGACTGCTACCATGGTACCGATGTTTTCTGAGACTGCGACCATAATCGCAGTCTTTTTCTAAGGACTGCTACCATAGTTTCAGTCCTAATTATACTGAAAATATATGATTTTTTAGGACTGCGACCATGTCCTAGTCAGCTGCGACCATATTGAAGCGCCAGCTGAGAGAGTCTCTCTCAACTGGCGGCTGAGGTAAATTTTTCTCCTGTATATATATAATATATATATATATATTATATATATATATATATATAATATATATATATATAATATATATATATATATATATATATATATGGGGTTATTGTACCTCAACTAACGGCTGAGAGAGTTTCTCAGCCGGCGGGACGTGGCAACATAATAGTCACGAACTTGTCAATAATTTTGGCGGACAAAAACCTGAGAAATCCCGCCTAAATTACTCTCAGTCGCCTCAACTTTGTATTTGACGAAAATATCCTCCCTCACAACTTTTTACCTTATGTAAAACATTTTCTTTCAAAAAAATTTACAGATCTAAAATTTCACCTGATCATTCTGAAGAGATTAGTTCTATTGTTTCACAAATTTGTTCCGTTTTTTAAAAATATATTTGCTACATATGGCGCCAAAGAAATCATCCGCCGAAAAAGGTAATGGTGAAACCAAAGCAAATTTTTTTTAGGGTTTATGGATTTTAATAGTTATAATTTTTTTCCAGATTTGATTCCGTTTCTGTCACTTTTTTTTTGAAAACTTGGGACCATGGTCGCAAATAAGAGAGAGATTCTGAAACTTGAGATCATGAATAACTTTTTAAATTTATAAATTTTGTAACAACCGACAAAGGTCCAATTTTTTCAAGTTTTTTCATTTCCTTCTCTTTCTACCATGGTCGCAGTTGTTTGCAAAAAGCGATGTAGATGTATGCGACCTTCCTTATACTGTTTTAACAAATTTTTTTTTTCATACACTTTATGTCGACCTGGGTCGCAGTTGTTAAAATTAGAGTTGCAGTTGTGTGTGACTTAGATCGTAGCATTTTAAAATTTAATTTTTTTTGACTTTGCGTTGTAGATGAATGCGACCTTGGTCGCAGTATATGAAACATCCTTTCTTTTTTATTACCTATTCTGATGACCTGGGTGGCAGTTGTTTAAATTTGTGTTTTAGATGTTTGCGACTTTGGTCGAAGTTTTTTGACTTTGCATTGTAGATGTATGCGACTTTGGTCGCAATATATGAAACATCCTTTATTTTTCTTTCCCTATTCTGACACTGGGTGGCAGTTGTTTAACTTTGTGTTTTAGATGTATGCGACTTTGGTCGCAGTTTTTTTACAAATCATTTGTTTTCTGACGACATGGGTCGCAGTTGTTTCAATCTGCGTTGTAGAGTTATGCGACCTTGGTCGCAGTATATTAAACGTCATTTGTTTTTCATTCCCTTCTCTGTCGACCTGGGTCGCAGTTGTTTATATTTGCGCTGTAGATGTATGCGACCTTGGTCGCAGTGTTTTAAAAATAATTTGTTTCTTATTCCCTTTTAATTTTTAAATAAATATTAAACTAAAGTTTTTAATGTTTCTTCATCTATAGTAAACAACAACTGAAGGTTCGTCCTCTGAGGTCGAGCCTAAAACCTATGTGCGAATTCATTAAGAAATTCATAAAGCATATTCAGGGCGATTTCGTAGATGCGATCAAGAAGACCCCATTTGGCCCAATCTTCATGGCCTTCTACAATGAGGAATTTGGGGGTGAAAAGTGTCTAAAATCAAACATTGCTGTACTGAGAATTTTAGACCAGTATGATAGGAATACAAGGGCCTTTAGAATTGGGGGCAAACAAATTAAGTTAACAGTGGAGGATGTTGCCCTAACTTTTGGTCTACCTATCATTGGGGCGGATTTTATTATGAATAAGACCTGTACAATGAAGGACAGAGGGGTTATAAAACATTATTTTCCTAATATAAAGAAGATCACAAAAGTATCTATTGAAGAAGCTTTGGATGATCTTCTGGTCAAGAAAAGAAGAAGGATTGAATTAGATGTGACCAAGGATGAACAGCTTGAGCAACAAGTGACTTTAAATGAAATTATAAGAGACAGATAAAGACTTGCAGCTCAAGACTTTACTACAATAATCATTCTATACATGTCGGCCACTCTATTCTTTTCTGGCAGTAAATGCACGGGTATATTGTGGAACAGATTGCCAATATACAGCTGATGAGGACAATATGCTGGGCTAAAGCTGTTTGGCAATTCCTGATTGAGTCAATGAACATCTTCAGGCACACCATGTACGAGCAGCAAGGATGCTCCGTGCAAATTATTGTAAGTATGAATATCAAATTTGACAAACATTGTATGAAATTTTTCGATATCTTGTGAATATTTGTGTAAACTAATTTAATTATGCATTTTGCAGTATTGGCTATGTGAGAGGGCTCTTATTTTTTAGCCGAGGTCTGCTTTGGAGGACAAAACCCCACGCGCAGTAAGATGGGACCTCCAAAACATTAGCAGATCTCTACTTGAAGTTGATCTAAATGAGCTTGACACACATATCGTAAATTTTTAAATATTAAATACCATATATTGTTGATTAAAATTTTATACATTAAAATGGGACCTCGGTTGTAGTTCTTTTATGTGCAGGACAATTGTGTGCGACCATGGTCGCATTCTCAAAGTAAATACCATATACATAAACTGCGACCATGGTCGCAGTCTTGAGCTGCAAGTCATCGAAAATCATTTTATGTGCAGGATAAATGTGTGCGACCATGGTCGCATTCTCTTGATAAATACCATATATATCAGGACAAATGTGTGCGACCATGGTCGCATTCTTTTGATAAATACCGTATACATAAACTGCGACCATGGTCGCACTCTTGAGCTGCAAGTGTTTGTAGTTGATTTTATGTGCAGGACAATTGTGTGTGACTATGGTCGCATTCTTGTCATAAATAGTTGTAAATAAACTACGACCATGGCCGGAGTTAAATTATTTCATTGTTTTGGTTTTAAGTTAATTTTTTTCTTCAGATTTTGTGTTGAATGGCCAACATCGCTAATGATGAAAGAAATATGGTTGGCCTTCCTGTTAAAGGAGAAGAGGAGGAGGAAAAAGAAGAAGAACAAGAACAAGAACATACATATAATGAAGCTAACATCCGGCGGAAACGGAGCCAGAAGCGGCCGAAATAATTGAGCAAGAACAAAAAGTGAGCAAGAACCAACTATTGCAGGTTATTTGCCAACACCACGAGATGAACAAGCTGAAGAAATTGAAGTTTTGAGGAATCAAAATCAGTACTTGAGAGAATATGTTTATCAGTTAGGAAGGAAAATTGAAAAAATGGAGACTGAGAACAGACTCAAGGCTGAATTAAAGAAAAAAGAAGAGAAAGAAGAGAGAAGAAAAAATTAAAAAAGCAGCAGAGGAAATTAAAAGTGAAAGAAGAAGAAGAAGAGCTGCTGAGAGCAGCCGCTGCTGTGGAGGAGAAGGAGAAGGAGAAGAGAAGGAGGGAAGAGGAGAAGCATGAGAGGAGAAGGAGGGAAGAAGAGGAGAAGGAAGAGGAGAAGAGGAGGAGAGAAGAGGAGGACAAGGAAAAGGAGGAGAGAAGAAGGGAAGAGGAGGAGCAGCAGAAGAGGAGGAGGGAAGAGGAGGAGAAAGAGAAGGGGAGGAGGGAAGAGGAAGAGCAGGAAAAGGAAGAGAGGAGGAGGGAAGAGGAGGGGCAGGAGAGGAGGAGGAGGGGAGAGGAGGAGAAGCAGAAGAGGAGGAGGGAAGAGGAGGACAAGGAAAAGGAGGAGAGGAGAAGGGAAGAGGAGGAGCAGCAGAAGAGGTGAGGGAAGAGGAGACGAAGGAGAAGGAGAAGAGGAGGAAAGAAGAAGAGGAGCAGGAAAAGGAGAAGAGGAGGAAGTTAGAGGAGGAGAAGAAGAGGCAGGAGAAAAAGAAGAAGAAGGGGAAGAGAGGAAGGAGAGGATGAAAGAAGAGGAGAGGAAAAGGAAGGGAGAAGAGGAGAAGAAGCAGAAAAGGATGATGGAGCAGATGGAGAAGCAGGCTGAAGAGAAGATGAAAAAAAATTGAAAGAGGATGAAATCAAGGGTTCTGAATTTATAGTAAATATTTCTGGGGAAGATTTTCCCAGTTTTTCTTTAAATATAACTCAACAAATTCAAGAATTCCAAAAAGATAGAGCTTCTGAAGAAAAAATTCAAGAACAGACTCCGGCTCAGAAGCAATCCTTAAAAAGAAAAGTTTTGGATTACTCTAAAGGAACGATAGAAATGGGAGTCAAAGAACGCAAGCGCGCTGAAAGAGATCGCGATGACTCCGACTTCGTTTATCCAAAACAGAAAAAGAAAATTAATGAACATCCTCTTCCATAGCCTGCGGCTCAGACTTCTGCCACTGGTTTCGGCAACAAACAGATTTCCCACACTCAGCCAAAATCAGAGAATTGACTAAAACCACAGCATACAGAATTCTGCAGCCCCATCAACAAGCTCTTATAAAAAATTTCTTGGACAAGGCCTTCTCTGAGTAAGTTAATTAATTTTATTATAAATCATATCAAAAACTATTAGATATTTATATAAGAACAATATAATTATTAACTTTGTTTTGAATATCTTGCAGTTCTACTGCATATCAGGATACCGACAATAGAATCATTGTTACCAAAAATGACATTGAGGACCTGATGTTCAGTAGAGAGTTAGATGCGAATATAATTCATTTCTACATGCAGCATCTAGAGAAAAGAGGAGGATTAAAAAGTATATTCTTTCGGAGCGAAGTTTGGGAAAACATCAATTTTCTCCTTTACGGTTAAATGAAATATCAATTTCCTAATTAATTTAGTGAATTAAATTTTTGAACGTTAAATATTCTACTAGTAGTCTTTACTGCTGTTAAGGCATAACGAATGTATTGCGACCAAGGTCGCAGTCCATGATTAAAATAATCTACACGAATATGAATTTAAAATGAAGGTTACGACTTTGGTCGCAGTTGCTGGCGACAATCTTAATCAACAACAACACTGCGACCTTGGTCGCTATGCATGTTAATATAAAAAGACGGGTAGCTACCAAATGTACTGTGACCTAGGTCGCAGTCGATGATAAAATTAATCACCACAAGTATCATTTTAGTAATGAAAGGATGCGACCTAGATCGCATTTCCTGGCGGTCTTTATCAAATAACAACACAGCGACCTTTGGTCGCTGAGTATATTAATATAAAAGTCGGGGTTCATAATAAATGCTTAAAAATTAAATACGGAGACAGGTGATGGCGATCAAGGTCGCAGCGTAAAGTAGGTTAATCAAAAAGCACTGCGACCATGATCGCAGTCCGTTGTCTTGACGTAATAACATCTAATTTTCATAATGTTTTTTATACTTTGAATTCATTTTGAAATTTATTTTTTTGTTGTTCACAGCACGGTGTTGTTTCTAAAAGTAGAGATCTTGAAGATCATTTCATCAAGCAGCTGTTGAAAAACTGGACAGTTGATGTGCAGTACATGTTCTTCCCGATCAATCACAAACACAGTGCTAACGTTCCCGGATTTCACTAGATCTTGTTAGTATTTGATTGCCATACAGAAGAGTGGATTTTTTACAACTCTTTGGTCCCAGCTGAAAAAACAAGTAGTACATTAAAGCTTTATCAAAGAGATGCAAGAATAATGGTGAGTTGAAATTTAATATTTCGATTACTGGAAACTTGCATTTAATTTGATTAATACTGATATTTTTTTCTATTGATATTGCAGAAAGAAAGGTTATTACAGATTTTTGAAATTGATTTCAATAAATTAATGAAAAAACAAATATAAAATACACAAGATGCCCCAATAAGCAAACAGGTATTTAATTTTTTGACAACTACTTACCTATCATATTTTCTACTTTTTTTGAGTACAGAAATCTAATTTCATTTAATGATTACTGTGTACAATTTTCAGTGTTGATTGCGCTGTATATGTATGTAAGTACATGGAAAGTATAGCATTTGGAAGTCCATCAGTTATTGATACTGTTACGGCTGCCGATGTACAGAGACTAAGAAGTGAGCTTGCATACATGATACTTGCAGATAGAGAGAAAAGTTGGGTGAAGAAATAGAAATTATAAGAAGGATGGTATTTGAAGACTGACAGTTGATAATTCATTGATGTACCTCAATTTTATTTATAAATGTAAAAACAAATGCAATTCATTGATCTGTTTGTTTTATTCATTTAATTATAAACATTTTTATACATTTATTTATTATAAAATCCATTGATTATTTTCAATCTACATCTGTTACACCATGCATTTTACTAATTCGTATTGATATTAGAAACAAACATGAGTTCAGAAGTTGTACTGCGACCAAAGTCGCAGTAATGACCTGTTTCAGTTACAGCGTTTCCTTATATTGCGATACTGTAATCGAGACAGCGATCATGGTTGCAGTTACGTAATCATTTATCAGTTCCCAATGCGACTGTGGTCGCACTTCCATAATCGGGAGACCAAAGTTTTTGTACACATAGCCCTTTATATATGTTTTAATTTAATTAACTTCATTAATTTATGTTATCGTAAACATAATCCTCCCTGCATTTTTCTACCATAAGATATTAAAACAATTATAATCTTCACGTGTTCAAAGTACAAAGTAACTTGATGTAAGACTGTATTAACTTTTTAACTGTTTTCGAGAACTGAACAGTCACCTGGAAGTATACAATTTTTTGGAAAAGGAAGAAAATAAATTTGGGACATGTTCACGTCGTTTGAGAGCTTAAAACCTTTTGAAATTCTGGGATTAAAAAATATAAAGGGTCATCATGACAGGATTATAAACATACTAAATAGGTTTTGCTCAAATTCGTTACTTTCAATATTCGGAAACAGATTCAAAAATGTCTTCTCCACCGTCTTCACCAGAAAGAAGCCAATCATCTAATGATAATTGGATGTATAGTTCTGAAGCGATCCCTCGCTACGGGTCAGAGGATGAGCTTGATATAGACGACCCGTTCTGGGAGTTCATTGATGAACCAAATACTACCATGAAGAGGAAGAAAGCGAAGAGGAGATTGTTGGTAAAGAGGTGGAAGGGACGGAAAGCGATACGGAAGACGAACACAGTCATAATCTTGAGGACGAATCTGATTATGATGGTGATGACGAGAATGAGTAGATTAGAACTTTAAAATTTGTATTTCGATTTTTTATAAATATATAAGCCTGTTTTCTAATGTTAATTGTGAGAATTATAATTTTACTACTTAATCTTGGTTAATATGCTGTACATTTGTCACAAATTTTATTTATGTGGTAGATCGAAATGGATGTTATAATTAATATATATATATCGTCAGCTAATTGCGACTCTGGTCGCAGTCATGAAACTGGTGTAGACATCCAGACAGAACGTTCAAATGGGCAAATATGAACATGCGATCACGGTCACAGTGTTAATTTATGTTCAGTGGACTGAAGCACAACATAGGACGAAAATGTTGAAATGGAAGTTAAAATTAAATGAAAAAGGGAACGTTGTGACTGTTGTCGAAGACAGAAAAAATACCGTCAGGCAACTGCGACTCTGGTCGCAGTGATGGAACTGTTATAGATAACGAGAAAGTCAATATTCAAATGTGCAAATATTGATGCGACCATGGTCGCAGTGTTACTTTACGTTCAGTGGAATAAAAAAAGAACATAGCGCAAAATTGTCGAAATTATATTTGTGCGGAAAATTTCAACTATATTCAGATGTTATAATAATATACCAAGAGACGGGGGCAATTTTAAAAGCAACAAATCAATTTCCCCGGCATAGAAGCACTGCGACCACGGTCGAAATTATCCCCATACATTGCTTATCTTTGAGAACAAAGTCGCTGTCTACGTTAAAGTAAATAAAAGGTAAACTATATAGGCCAAGTTTGCAACAGTAAAACTCTATAGTACAACTACTTACAAAAATAGTACAGTAGAAGTCAAAAATGATATTAAAATCTGCTTATAATGACACGCCAGTGGCAGCATGCGACATGAATCTCTCTGCACTGTGCGACCCTGGTCGCAGTTCATGACTGAAACTGTCAAAATGAACACTTTATTCCTTCTAGGTGGACGCAACCCAAACCTACTTCTTCTACCATTAAAAAGAAAAAGTAAGAATTTTAAACATAAATCATTAGAAAGAAGTGTATAACAGGTTTAATTTAATACCAGTAAGGACAACCAGTCCTGTAATGGCCCAACTCTTGACAGTTACCACATCTTTGATGCTTCACTTCCTTTTGATATAGAGAATCTTCAAAACTAGACTTAAGCCTGGATGCAGCTCTAGGCCTCCCCTTGGTTGGTACAGGACCAATTGGATCACGTATATTCAGTTCTTCACCATCTCGCAGAACGACGACGGATCCACTGGAACCGATAGTAGTTTTAGGCTGTGATGACTGATAATTTTCTGACATGGCTTTATATTCAGTAGTGATTTCTTCAGCAAATCTTTCCAAAACTGCATCCAACTTTGAAAGATGGATATCAGAATCAGCGACCATCTCAAGAATTGCATTAAATTTTGAACGAAGTGTCCACAATCTAGCCGTCCATGGAGTACCTTGACTGGAAAAGACCTGATGCCATTTTCAATTGCAACATTTTTATAATGAGCATCCAACCTCCATCTCTGAAGTATATATGATTCTAATATATGTGTAACGTGATTGCGCCACAAAATACACAGAATATGTCTACAAAGGATACCCTCTGCTTCAAATAATGAGCAACTATAAGAAACATGAAGTTCCTCAGGCTTCTCATAACTGACCTTTTCCCAGCTGTCTTTTGATTCTGAAAAATCACCAACCAGGTATTTTGATCCAGGTCCGTCGTGTTCCAACTCTTCTGAAAATAGTGTCATTACAACTGCCCATTCCTTTTGGAACAACTGAAAAATCTTCGGTGTATACAACTTCGAAACCTGTATCTCATATGGATTCGATATACAGTTGGGCACAGAATTCAAACCCCAAAAATCTTGTTGAGATTCAGAAGTACGACGGGTAGCAACAGCTTTATCTTATTGGTGAACAAATTCCACTAGTTTCGTGTTTGCATTAACAAAACCATCAAAGAAAAAATTAATACTCTCGGACCTCTGGCTGGTTGTCATTTCAGCACAGAAAACATCCTTGAGATATGCATTAACCTAGTGTCCATGCATTCTGTGCATCTTCAACAACCAACTGTCTTCGTCTTCTTCTAAATGATATTTTTCATTCATCAGACGCCATCGCTACTCGCATGTGCTTATATCACGGGAGGTGTACCAATGATGGAAATCAGAGACCATATCTTCTCCATACTTGTTTGTGTAGGCTGTCTAAAAATGACTAACAGACCAGCCATTAAGGAAGCAGAGTCTCAAGCTCTAGACGCGAGAAATCGATGCTCGCGTCTCAGCATTAAGACGCGTTGGCTCTACACCCGCGTCACAACATTCAGACGCGTCGGCTCGAAGCCCGCGTCTCAGCATCAAGGCACGTCGGCCCGACGCCCGCGCCTCAGCATCCAGACGTGAAGGCCCGAAGCCCGCGTCTCAAACTTCAAGGCGCGTTTGGCCCAACGCCCGCGTCTCAGTTGCAACTGCCCTGATTACGGGGCCAGTCACCGCGCATGTAGCGGGTAGTGGCCCCTCATTCGGGAGCGTTTTTAGGAGGCACCTTCACCCCCTGAGATCCCTATAAATAGCCTTGTTTGCTATGAAGAGAGGATCGGAGTTTTTGAGAGACACACAGGGATAGAGGCTTGAGAGGATCGAGCTTGGCAGAAGATCGGAGTTTTGAAGGGCGAGAGCTTTGAGATAGGGCATCATCAAAATCGATCGAATCCAGGCAGAAGGATCATCAAGAGAGAAGCACGACTCTTCAGCGAGCTTACTGAGTACTAGCCGCTCTTCGCCTACCTCCTCTTTGAGAGTTTTGGTAGACGGGGCTGAGTTACTCTTTCTACCACCGAAGAGAAGACCCCCGACGGTCCAGGACGGTCATCTGGTCAACGGAGAACAAGATTCACTCTCCATCGCCACACGAAGAACCCAGCTTTAAACAAAGGGAAGATTCAGACATCCTCCCTCCCTTGTAACTGGAAAAGAGGGAAGAGTAGTTCTTTTGGTTGTAATCGTTTCGCTTGAATCAAGGAAATCTTTTTACAGCTAAAACCACTTTCTCCGACCACCAAACCTTTTCCGGCCCCTACAAGAGATGGCGACTCCGCTGGGGACTACCTTCGTTACTGACGAGCGCACCGTGGTGCAAGATGACGTTCTCCGTAAGGGGAAAATGGTCGAATCCCTCGTCGTCGAGTTCGACCAGGCGAAGTATGAAGAGTTCCTCTCTTCTGGCTCCAAGAGCCCAAGACCCGTGTCTGCCGCAGGGTCTCAAGTGGACAGCCCCCTGAAGCCCAATCTGAGGCTCTGTCGGGTGCTCCTGCTGCCTACTGTGCCAAGCTTGGTTCACGCGCCAACGCCTCTTCGAAAGCCCGCGTAACCTCAGACTCCTCTGCTACGATCAACCGCGCCGCGCAGAACACACGCGCCAACGCCTCTCTGAAGGCCCGCGTGGTCCCCGGCACATCTACTGGTGCGATCGACCGTGTCGCACAGAACGCCCGCGTCAGCGTCTCTCAGGAGACCCGCGTGGCAAACACCCCTGGTTCTACAAACCAGGAAGTTGTTGGCTTCTCTCTTCCTCCACAACGCAATCGGAATGTCGAGCGTCGACAGAGAAGACGCGCGCGTCAACACTCGGTCGGAACCGTTGGTTTTCTGACTGGGGTTGAACGCAGCGTACGATCCGATGCCTTGCCCGCACCTCGTCCAGTGCGAGAGGTCCGTGTTTGGCGACCCAAACGCGAGACTCCCCAAGTTGAGCCCTCTAAAGACCAACTTGTCAAACGCCAAAGCGAAGCTTCTGCGTCTCGTCAAACGCAGGAAGCACGCGCCCATAGGCGTGGGGCCTAGCAGCCCACTCTCTCCCAAGTCTCTCTGCTCCAACGCAGCAGACAGCAACGCGAAAGTCGCGTCTCATATCAACAGAGACGCCAGACGCGCGTGACGCAGCCGCGACGCAACAGCCGCGTTTCTGAAACCTGTGTCCAGGCTGAACAGCACATGACTGTCTCCCGTCATCGACGTTGCGAGACCAGTTTCTTTAATCCCCCTCCCACAGATTTGAGGGAGTATTTGACAAGGAAGAGGAGTGCCAATCAGACCACTTCTCCATGCTGCTGTCAACAGCTCATCCAGATGCTCTCTGGATGCCATTGCGAGTCAGGCGTGCACCAGCCGTCTTAATTAGACAGCTGACCCTGATTCCCCCATCAGCCAAGAGAAGACGCTCCCACAGGAGGAGAACCTTCTCAGATGTTGAATACCCGGAGCTTACTGCAAACATGACTAGCAGGAGTAAGGGGAAACAAATTGCAGTCAGCCCAGATGACTCCGAGTCTGACTCTGTACCGGAAGGAGTGTATCAACACACTCGCACCCGGACGGGGGCCATTCCCCCAATTGACTATAATGCCTTAGCCCGCGGCATTAGAACGGGTGATTCTCACTCTGCTGTAGTGGGGTCGCAAGCTTCAAACTCTTCCGTCGAGAAGGAGGCTTCCGCCTACATGGCAGACACTCCTGAGGAGACGACCAGGCGTTTAGAACAGACGCAGAAGCACCAGATGGATATAATCGCCTCTCAACAGAGATCCATTGACTCCCTCAAGCATATGCTTGAGAATTGCTTGAAGAAAGAGCGAGATCTCCTCCTAGACGACCGAAGGGGAAAGGGAGAAAAGGAGAAAGCCCACCCTCCGAATCTTCTGACGAGACACGACGATCTACCTCGGATGTGTCCAAGCCCTCGTCGCAGGCAAGAAGCGACCAGACCCCGGGAAAGGCTCATGCTAAGAGAATGAGTCAACTAGAGCAGCGCCTCGAGGCCCTTACCAACCGTAAAGGCCTCCAAGAAGCTGGAGTAGTCCGGCCCTATCCGGCCGAGTGGGACTTAGTCCCGTACCCTCCTAAGTTCAAGGCTCCAACTCTCCAGGCATTCGACGGGAAGGGGTCGCCCAACCAGCACATCTACTACTTCAAATCCCAGACCGGAATGTGGTAGATAACGATGCCATCCTGGCGCGACTGTTCATCGGCACCCTGAAAGGGTTGGCCTTTGAATGGTTCATGAAGCTCCCGAAGGTTCCATCAAGAACTGGGGTGACTTGGAGAAGCTGTTTCTAACACGCTTCTTCGAAGATGATTCGGAGGTCACAATGCCTACCCTTTTAGCTACAAAACAGCGAAAGGAGAGTCCGTCAAGTCTTTCGTAGAAAGATTTCGGAACATGGCACTCCGATGTCCAAGCGGCATGACCCAGGCCACCCTGGTGGAAACATGTCGCCATAATCTCCAAACCTCACTCCTTGCTCAAATAGGAGTTGCTGAAAGCCGCACCTGGAAACAATTAGTCCAGCAAGGTGAACAGGCTGAGGAGATTGTCGCCCGCGTCAGAGCGGAAGAAGGCAAGCCCAGGCCAGAGAGGTCGACAAGGCGTGCACCAGACACATCCCTCCAAACCAAGCGGAAGGATAATTTGGCGACGGAGACCAAATCTCCCACCAAACCTCAAACAGGCAGGGCAAGTGGCTCTTCAAGCCAGCCACGCCCCAACAAGCAGTATTCCTTCAAGGAGGAACACGTCGATTCGCTCTTCAAGCTACTCAACAAGAGCAATCGACTGAAGCTCCCTGAAATCAGGCGCCCGGAGGAGGTCGGCAAGACCGACAATCCCGCCTACTGCTTATACCACAGGATGCTCGGACATCCTACCAAAAGCTGCTATGTCTTTAAGGACATCCTTCAAGCTCTGATTGACGCGGAGGTATTAAAACTCCGACCGGAGCAGAAGAAGATGACGGCCAACATGACGTCGATTCTCCAGTTCGGGACACGACCCCCGACACCCGTGGGGGTAATCTCTGTCCCGAAAGGAGAACTGAGGGTGGTCAACACAGACCCTCATCAGCAACAGGAGAAAGGCTTGGTACCCGTCTCTACACCTCGAGGGGAAATCATGTGGGTCCACCCTGACCTCGTCGACGAGCAACAATGGACGACTGTGACCAACAGGAAGTCCAAAGGCAAAGGGAAGGCTTCATCTTGCCATGTGATATGCGCCTCTTCTCGAGAAGCGGACACTGATGTTCCCTCGCTGACTGACTCAGAAGAGGAAACAATAGTCCTGGCCGCAGAGCCCAGCCAACCTACGGCAGGGACCCGTTCAGGACAGGCATACTTGAAGCAGTACGGCGAGACATCAGCGGCTTCTCCGCAACCAGCCGTGGAACCAGCCAAGCCCTCCTCTAAACAGCCTGGGGAGAAGCAGAAAGAAACTCGGTTTTCTCGAGTTCTTGCGAAAGGTGTAACAGAAGGATCCTCGACACCTTACCGCTTCGACGTCTTGGCTCAACTAGCCAACATCCCGGCACGCATTACCTTGTATGAGCTCCTGAGGCTATCAAAGTCAACCAGAGAGGCTCTACAAGAAGCTCTGGCAAATGCTGAGGTCTTTATGACCCGCGTGCCAAAGGAGGAAGATGAAGAGGATTGCCTCCACACCTCCCCAAATGCTCCCTGCATCACCTTCACAACAGATGACATGCAGGTTAAAGGGAAGCATGACCGACCCCTATACTTCACAGGGTATATTGGGTCATCCGAGGTGAACCGCATCCAGGTAGACCCAGGGTCCGCGCTGAGCATCATACCTCGCCGGGTTATGCAGTTTCTAGGCATTCCTACCCATCGTCTGAGCCCTACCCAGACGACTATTTACGGGTTCAATGCCAACAGCTCCCGCCCGATGGGGAAGATCAAGCTCAAATGCCAGATCGGGAGCCTTAAGTCAGAAGTGACGTGTTACGTCATTGACGCGGACACTTCCTACAACCTGTTGCTGGGACGACCATGGATTCACCGCAATTCCATCGTTCCCTCTACTCTCCACCAAGTCATGAAATACATTGATGAGAGTGGACAGGTCCGAACGTTGATTGCCGAAAGGCATCCGTTTAAAGGGGTTGAAAATTATTTCACGGACTCCCTCTTATATCAGGATCCGGAGGAGACTAATGAAACCCCACAACCAGAGGAGCCAGACTCTGGTAATGAAGCTGACATTGAGCCGGAGAAAGAAGAGTGCCTGTGGGAGTTGGAACCACTTGTAAAGAGCACTAATAAGCTCGATGTTGATACCACCGACGATGCAGGCGGTTGGTATATTAATGAAGATTTAGATTTCGCGTATTTCCCTGCGTGTGAGTCCGATTCAATACCGTCGGATACTAGTACCGACGTAGATGAGGATGTCTGGTCGGCAATGGATGCTTTGACATCATTGCATGTACCAATAAAATCATCCTTCGGGACGTACCAGGATAATGGAGACGCGCAAGAGTCTGTATTCATGGTTCCAGCCAGACGAAAAGGCCAAAGACCAATACTTTTTGGGCGAATCGCATCTGAACCTATACCCCACGAAGAATCGGAAGGTGAGGATGAATCCCCTCAGTTCGATCATTATCAACCAAGAACGCTCAAGATGATGAAGCGCATGGGGTATGATCTAACCAACAGGCCTGGGTTGAACTTCGGAAAAGGAAGAAGAACACTGCTTCGATCCTTTGTACCGAAAGGGAAAACCCCTGATTACTATCATCGGACGCGCCGGGGGTTGGGCTATGTATCAACTCCAGTGCCATCAGCCTCTGATTCGGAGAGACTGTCAAGTCATGACTGCTCATCAGACACGTCGTCATGGGAATCAGATGTCAGTGTCGGCAACATCTTCAAAGGGCTTTCAGTAAACATGGTTTCGACAAGCCATCTGGAGGATGAAGATGAAGAAATGATCCAATCCGATACAGACCCTTGGATCAGACATTTGAATGCTCTTTGGGACATCCGCTTTGAACAGCGTGAGCCACCCACAGAAGACAAGGTTGTTCAAGTCAACCTAGGAGATGAAGACAATCCTAAACCCATCTTCATAAGTGACGGCCTGTCGCCTCCAGAGAAGAAGGATTTAATATCTCTTGTACAAGAGTATATAGATGTCTTCGCCTGGAATTATGAGGACATGCCTGGACTTGATCCTCAAGTGGCTATGCATCGCCTCAACATCAATCCGGACATGAAGCCCGTTAAACAACAGCAGCGACGGTTCCGTCCAGAGATAATGGAGGCAATCCAATCAGAAGTCAGGAAGCTTATTGACTCCGGCTTTATCAGGGAGGAACAGCATCCCGACTGGGTAGCCAACATCGTCCCCGTCGCCAAGAAGAACGGGAAGATCCGGATCTGCATCGACTTCCGTGATCTAAACGAGGCCTGCCCCAAAGACGAATTCCCATTGCCAATCACAGATGTCATGATTGACAATACTTGTGGATTCGAGCGAATGTCCTTTATGGACGGGTTCTCAGGATATAATCAAATCAAGATGTATCCCGATGACGAAAAGCACACCTCCTTCAGGACACCTCTAGGGGTATATTGCTACACCGTCATGCCCTTCGGTCTGAAAAATGCGGGGGCAACCTACCAAAGGGCCATGAATGCCATTTTCCATCGGCAGATACGCAAAACGGTGGAATGTTATGTCGACGACATTGCGGTGAAAAGCCGCACTAAAGGTGATCACATAGCAGACCTGAGGGTGGTCTTCGACATCATGCGGGCTCATCAATTGAAGATGAACCCCACCAAGTCCTTCCTGGGGGTAGCCAGTGGCAAATTCCTAGGGTTTGTCGTGACTTCCACAGGAATCCATTTGGATCCGGAGAAAGTCCGCGCTATCCAAGAGATGCAACCCCCCAAAAGCCTCAAGGAGCTCAGAGGATTACAAGGACGATTGGCATATATCCGCAGATTCATTTCAAATCTCTCCGGGAGATGCCAACCCTTCGCTAAGCTGATGAAGAAGGGCGTTTCGTTCATTTGGGACGACGCTTGCCAGCAAGCATTTGAGGAGATCAAGCACTACCTCACCCAACCACCAGTCCTGGCAGCTCCGGTATCCGGAAAGCCTTTCCTGGTGTACGTCCGATCAATGGATCATTCTTTGGGAGCTCTACTAGCTCAGAATGATGACCAGGGGCGAGAACAAGCAATCTACTACCTAAGTAGAACGATGATCGGAGCCGAACATCGGTACAACCCGATCGAGAAGGAATGTTTGGCACTGGTGTTCGCCATTCAGAAAATGCGACACTATCTGGTGGGCCAAACCATAAATGTCATATCTAAAGTCAACCCCCTGAGGTTACTTATGACAAAGCCTTCTTCACTAAATGGCTGGCTGGCAAAATGGGCCATATTGCTATCACAATATGAGATGCATTTTCTGCCACAAAAGGCTATTAAGGGACAAGCGGTGGCGGACTTCTTAGCTGAACACCCAGATCCCAGGGCAGCCAAATTCTACGAGGATCTCCCAGACGAGGTCACCGAAGCCTGCCTGACCCAGACATTGTTCGAAGGACAAGTATGGCAACTTTTCTTCGATGGCGCATCAAGAACAAGCTCTAGGGGACATACAGTTGCGGGGGTAGGAGTAGTACTCGTCTCCCCACAAAATTACGTGATTCCCCGAGCTATCTCGTTAACCGAGCCCTGTTCCAACAATGTGGCGGAATACAACGCTCTTTTGATTGGGATGCAATTCGCCGATGAGATTGGCGTTAAAAATCTCGAGGCATACGGTGATTCTAAACTCATCGTCAGCCAAGTTCGCGGAGAGTATGAGGTCAGGCATGAAGATCTAGTACCCTACTACAACGCGACAATCCACATGGCCGAGAGGTTTTCAAACTTCTACATCGACCATGTACCGCGCAAGCAAAATGCGCATGCAGATGCACTTGCATCCCTTGCTGCCTCCTTAGCTCTTCCAGCTGGAGCAATGGAGAAGGTATTCGTCTATAGCCACGACCTATACTGCCCAAAAAGTCCCCTCGGAGACTACCAGAGGTCTACGGGAGATCGTCGCGGTAAGGAAACACTTGAAGTGTCAACCGATCCAGAACTTAAAGACTGGCGATTCCCCTACATTGATTTTGTCTTGTACGGCATCTTGCCCGAAGACACCAGGGAGGCGGCTGCCATCCGAAGGAAAGCCTCCAAATTCTACTACAATGCGATTTCGCGAACATTGTATCGTCGATCGCATGACGGGATCCTGCTCCGATGCCTCTCATCAAAAGAAGCCCAAGGAGTATTGAAAGAAGCCCACGATGGTACTTGTGGAGCTCATCAACCTGGCCCGAAGCTGGCAAACCGACTCCAAAGATTGGGTTACTATTGGCCCAAGATGGTTGCCGAGGCTGTTGCCTATGCCAAAAGATGTCACGCCTGTCAAATACATGGCGATTTCATCCATCAAGCACCAGGATACCTCCACTCTACGACCTCTACCTGGCCGTTCGAAATGTGGGGGATGGACGTGGTTGGTCCTATCAGCCCACCATCATCAAAGGGACATCGGTTCATCCTAGCGATAACCGATTACTTCTCAAAGTGGGCCGAAGCTATCCCTTTGAAAGAGGTGAAATCTTCTAACGTGATCAAGTTCGTGAAACATCACGTTATTTACCGTTTCGGCGTACCTCGGCGAATTGTCCATGACAATGGACCCCAGTTCATCAGCCAGGCTTTCCAGAGATTCTGTGCTAAGTTCAGAATCCAGAGTGTGTCATCAACGGCCTACTATCCGCCCGCTAACGGCCTCGCAGAAGCTTTCAATAAGACTATTGGCAAGCTTCTCAAGAAATTCGTCTCGAAAAGTCAACGAGACTGGGACGATAAGTTGGGCGAATGCTTATGGGCCTATCGCACAACAGTGCGAACCCCGACAAAGGCCACGCCATTTTCCTTGGTGTACGGATGTGAAGCCGTGCTTCCCCTGGAGATCCAAATTCCATCTCTACGCGTCGCCTTGACAGCGGAGATGACGACAGAGGAGAAGCATCGACAGCGACTCCAAGAATTGGAAGCCTTGGACGACAAGCGTCTGCAGGCCCAACAACAAATCGAGCTTTACCAAGCTCGTATCACCAGAGCCTTCAACAAGAAAGTCAAATCCCGAACTTTCAAGAAAGGCGACCTCGTCTTAGCCGTCCGAAGACCCATGGTCATGACACACAAGACGAAAGGAAAATTCCAACCCAAATGGGAAGGACCGTTTGTAGTAGAGTCAGTCTACTAAAATGGATCGTATCGCCTCATAACCTCAAATGGCGATACACTTATGATGCCAATCAATGGCAAATTCCTGAAGAAATACTATCCCTAGATGGCATTCTTCCACCGATCAAGTTAAAAAATACACCTCTGATCAAACATCCGACGCCCTTGACGGCTAAGGATAGAAGAAAATGTTGGCTTTTAAGTCCAACATAAGTCTTCGACAACTCATCATGCTGAGGGGAATAGCATGGCTAGCCCAACTCAAACGGTAGTTGGTAAAGGCATGACAAACCCGTTGACAGCTGAGGATTTGCTAAAAATCCTAAGGGACACATTCCCATTTGATCCGACGCCTCCGACGGCTAAGGATAGAGGAAAATGTTGGCCTTTAAGCCCAACATAAGTCTTCGACAACTCATCATGCTGAGGGGAATAGCATGGCTAGCCCAACTCAAACGGTAGTTGGTAAAGGCACCTCAAATCCGTTGACAGCTGAGGGTTTGCTAAAAATCCACCTAAGTGGATTTGATTCCACTCTTCCCTCCAAAAATCCCTTACCAATTCTCATCCATAGAATGGTAGGACCACAAAATGCAATCATTACCATGTTAACACTATACCTCTGGTAATGAATACTCTTTGTCGAGTATAAACCTGGCTTGTTAACTCTGCATAGAGTAACAAACTCTCAAATTTGCCAAGTTAACACTATACCTCTGGCACCTCAAATTCCACTTGTCAATTCTCATCAATAGAATGACAGGTCCTCAAATTGCTCCTATCGCAAGCAAATTCTTGTCAAGTTAATATCACACCTCTGACAAACTACTGTTTAAGTTAACATTACACCTCTAAGCAGTACATCGAGTGCCTGTCAAGTTAATATCACACCTCTGACAGTTACCTTTCTTCAGACTTCCATATCGAAGCTGAAATAGACGATGCCAAGTTAACACTACACTTCCAGCATCCGAGTCATTGCTAAGTTCAACAATACACCTATGGCTATGACCTTTCCTCGACTTCCTTGTCCAAGCCGAGATGGACGATGCCAAGTTAACACTACACTTCCAGCATCCGAGTCATTGCTAAGTTCAACAATACACCTATGGCTATGACCTTTCCTCGACTTCTTTAAGCCGAGACGACTAATGCCAAGTTCAACATTACACCTCTAGCATTTCTATCACTGTTAAGTTAAACATCACACCTATGACAGTGACACCCTCAGTTTTCCCAAATAAAACTGAGATGCTGATGAGTTAGGTTAATATCACACCTCTAACTCACATCCTTGTCAAGTTAATATTACACTTCTGACAAGACTACTTCTAAACCGTTAAGTTAATATCACACCTCTAACGGTAAAAATCTTACTAGATTCCCACGAGTCTAGTTTCATTTGATATTCTCCCCAACCGAGTATCAAATTCATTCTGGAGGCAGTGTTGGTTAACATTACACCAATAAACAATGCTTCCATCAAAATCCCCAGCTGATCTTAAATCAAGTTAATCCCAAATCCTTGATAAAAGTTCACCTTCTCTGGGGGTACGCGCTCCACTCGTCACTTTCTTTTATAAAGTGGCGGGTCCACCAAAATTATTCTTTAGCTTCTAAAGCAAAACGTTCAAGACAACAGAAAGAAGCAAAAAGAAAAGTGTCACTTTTATTCATATCCAAACACATGAAAGTGATACAAAACGCTCTCTTATACAATAAGATTGAGTGTTACAATTAAGGAGTACAAAGAAGTCCCTCTCTCTCTCTGAGGCCGTACTCACTCCTTGAAACCGCATCTGATCCCAGGTGCACAATTGGAGCCGGTTGCACTTTGATGCATGACGCCAACTTCGAAAGCGCCCTAGCTGACCAAGCCAAGAGCAATGGTGTTCTTGAGGTCCAGTGGCAACAGAAGGTCCTGCAACCCTTCGTTCAGGCGCGTCTCTTTCCCTAGTAGACTATCCAACAAACATGGAGTCACTCTTGGGGTGAGAGCAGAAGTTTCGGAGTCATCACAAAGGATGCCACCCTCCACTTAGTCCGGCGGCAGCAAAAAGTCCGGCAACTCTTCCTTCAAGAATTGATCCTTCCCCCAGCAGAAGACTCAACGGACTTTAACTGTCCTCGATGTCACTTCTGGGGTTTCATCACCATCCCTTTCCCCAGCAGGCATCCAACGGAGTGTCCTTGATGTGACTTCTGGAGTGGGAGAGGAAGAGGATCTCATCCGCCGCCGCAACCGCCGGACCACCCTCGCCGGTACTCAGCCTATCCGTCTCTTGCACCAGATCTGAAGAGACCTTGGCGAGGGTTGGGTCCTCGTCAGAGATGTAATATACTCTCTTATAGGTGACGAGGACCATAATATATTCTCTCATAGGTGAAGGTTGAACGAGTTCGCCGACCGAAGTATTCTTCCAAGGGCCCAGCAAGCCTGCAAGGAACAAAAAGAGAGAATTAGAACAATCTGCAGCTTAGTGTAAACAGAGAAAAACTAAGTCAGCAGAGGCAAACGCGGGAGTGATCCACGCAGTAGCCAAATGCGGGAATGATCCATGCAGTCTACCAAGACGCAGGAATGACACGCGCAGCAAGCCAAACTGTTGCGTCAGCAGAGACAAACGCGAATCAAAACGCGGTCCCATTCTGTGCCTAGGTCAAAGAGCACAAACGCCGAAAAGGCACAGACGCCGAAAATTGCCATCTCCATGAACAGGAGTTGCAAGGTGCGGGTCTGAAACCTTTTTTGGAATTCGTCCAAGGCATTGGCCATGAAACGCGCTAAGGCACAAGCCATAAAACGCGCCAACACCAAGGGCCAAAGATTCCTGCACGCGCGTCCGGAGAAGTTCAGGTCCATGGTACAAATTCCAGAAGGAATGCACCAATGCAGACTTCATGAGGGGGTCCAGATGACATGAAGCCAAGGTACAGGCCATGGTGAATCTAAAATATCATGGTGAAACGAACGGCATACCCGTGGAGACCTCCGTCAAGAGTTGTAATCTCTGCACCAGGACGCAAACGCGGTCACCGGGCAAAGAGTTGTTTTCTCCTAAAGAGACCAAACAGGAGCTTAAAAACCCTGGGTCATCTTCAGAGCCATCCTCATCCATGGAGACAATTCTCTGAGGAAGATGAAAGTTCTCAAAGCGCTCTCTCAAAAAAACAAAATAGTCCAAAGGCAGGATTGAAGGGAGAAAGGGCGCCCTATTTATAGGCAGCTCCTGATAACAGCGGTTAATGGCCCCGTAATCTGAACCGCCGGCATTAATAACTGCACAACTGCCAAGATCCAATAAAGGCCGGACGCGTGTAACGCTGCTTCGAGAACCGCCGCTGGCGCTGATCTCTAACCGCCCGCACTGGTTTCTCATTTAAGAGGATCAATACTCAAGCCCAATCAGCAGCCGACGCGTGGACAACTGCTTCGGGAAACAAAGCGGAAAATCCGCATCTGACGTTTAAAGATCACACCAAATCCCTATGACAGGCTGTATGTAACGCCTGGGAGTTTACACCCAGACGCGGATTGAAGAACTATCCACCCATCCGCGTCCCAGAAAGATGCCTGCGCGAGTCAAAGTCGCGTCCCCTCAGAATTAAGGGAAAGGCACAAGGCTGCGTCTCCCGCGTCTGCCTGATCCGCTTCCTTCTTCGCAGAAGCAGATCCGCGTTATTCAGAGCCGCGTCTCCCTGAACGAATGCCGCGTCTCATGAAACAATGATGGCTACGTCTCCCTATGGATTGATGCTACGTCTTGTCAAAAGGACTTAGTCCTGCCTAAGTTCTCATGAACTAAGAACCGCGTCTCACCCTGTGATTGACGATGCGTTCGGAGGCCGCATTTTCACTCTATGCTGCGTCTCATCAAGAAGACCGCATTCCGATTTGTGATTGACGCCGCGTCTCATCAAAAGGACTTAGTAGAATCTAAGTTCTTATGAAATGATGACCGCGTCTCACTTTATGATTGACGCTGCGTCTCAGTAAAAGGACTTGGTAAAATCTAAGTTCCGGTAGACTGATGACCGCGTTTCACCCTGTGGGATTAATGCCGCGTCTCGCCAAGACCGCGTCCCATTAAAAGAACTTAGTCCTACCTAAGTTCCGTAATCACGACTGGTGATCGAGAGTTGGACTCATCCACAACAAGACAAAGAAATTGGGACAAAAGCTTTAAAGAAAACTTCTATTATACCAAAAAATGATAGAAGTGGATACAAACACTCTTAATAGAGTGTCCCTTTTCTTTACAGAAAAAAAAAAAAAAAAGAAGGCTAAATGTCCTGGTTCACCAAGGAACGGATTTGTTCCCTAAGGCGGTGAATCTCATGCTGGCGCGTCCTCTCAGCCTCCATGATAGCCCGGTCCCGCAGCTCCGCCTCAGATAAGAAACTTCTGGCAGACAGTTGCATCCGCAGAGAGTCCACCCTGGAAGATTGCAGAGACAGACTCTCTTCAGCCCGCGCCGTAGCAGCCCGTTGCTCCTCAAGCTCCTTTTTGAGGGAGACAAGTTTTTCCTCATTTAGTGCAAGAACAGCTTCCGCCTTGGCAATAGTGTCCCGAGTTCTGAGGATGACCTGCTCCGTGCTCTGCACACTGAGCTCAGATTCCCTCGAATCTCCGGCTAATTTTTGAAATTCAGCCTTGGAATATTCAAGGTCACGGATCTCGGCAGTGATCTGCGCCTCCGCCTCCTGTCGCTCCCGTTCCTGAGCAGCTAGGAGCCTGGTCAGGATGGCCTGGGCCTCGCCGGAAGAACCTGCATCTTCCAAAGATTCCAGCTCCCGCAGGTTATCTCCAAGTTGCTCTACCACCCGCAGGCATGCCCTGGCAAGTGAAGGGCCTCCCGCCAATTCGACGCTCACGGCCATATTTTCAAGAAGCCTCTGGGCGAACTGGAAGGTGCTGTGTCCACGGAAGATGAGATCAATACATGATCCCATCGAGGTGAAGAATTGTTGCACCATCTGACGTGCCAGATCCCCCATGTCTTCACCACCTAAGAAGCTTCCCGCCCCTTTTTCTGTCACGGGACAAGGGATATAGGGCGGGTCTTCTCGCACAAGAGCCGTGCCAGCCGTCGATGTGGCCAGAACAAGACTACCCATTGGCGCTTCCGGGAACGCTGCCTCTGCAGGAGCTTCCACGACCAAGGAAGGAGCTGTAAGCACAACCTCTTCAGAAACTTCCACCGAGGATTGAGCTGTGGGGCCTTCTGGAAGGGTGCTGATCGTCAGACTCCCCACCTGAGCCCCCTCAGTCAGAGCTGCCTTACTAGGATCGAGGTCCAGAGGCATCGAGTCCTGTAGAATGGGAGTCTCCCCAGCTTCAGCAGTAGCCTTCTTCACCAGCGGAGTGAGAGCCTCCTCAGCCTCAATGGTTGTTTCCCCTCCTGGCAAAGGGGAAGGCTCCCCAACTTCAACAGCTGCCCCCTCCAAGGTTATCTCAGCGGCCGAAGCCTCAATCCCCTTGGGCTGGGTCAACTCTGTTTCCATCACCTCGACAGGCGAAGAAGTTATACCTTCAGCAGGGATTATCGCCAGCGGTAACGCAGTCGATGATTCACCCTCATGTTGTTCCTCCTCCGAGACGTCAAAGAATCCGCCCTGATCAGGAAGAGCGGGTTCATCGCCATAGTCGACTTTATCTTCAAAGTCACTTTCTTCCGATGACGAAGAAGACGATAGCGCCACGCGAGGAAGCTCCGCAACAGGAGCCTTACCCCAATCACTCCAGTGGTAGGACTAGGGTCGCCTGCCCGAGGATTGGAAATAAAGACACTAGGAGACCCCGGTTGCTGTACCTCGTCTCTCCCTTCATGAGCAGAAGGAGACTCGCCCATTATGTCAACCTCCGGTGACTCGGTATCACCAGCAACAAGGGGTCGCTCAACAAGCTCCCCTTCCTCCACGGTCTCGCTGCGTGACCTAGGAGCACGGGCCAAGCTTGGAAAATCTTCATCTTCCAGCGGTTCCTCAACTCTAACAGGGACACCTTCAGGAGGAACCTCAACTCCAGCAGAGATAGCTCTGGATTGAGAGACTTCAGCTCTGGATTGAGAGACTTCAGCCGTTAAGTCCCTCCGAGCCTTTTTTGGGGCAGGCTCAACTACAGAAGCAGAGCGCCGACGACGCTTCCTCGCCAATTGCTTCGACCTCCTTGCCGGTCGCGGCTCCACTCTCATTGCTGGTGGCTCCGCCCTCGTCGCTTGCGGCTTTGCCCTTGCCGGTCGCGGTGCCGCCCTCACTACTGGGGGCTCCCTCCTCGATCGTTTCTCGACCTCCCTCTGAGCTTTCAGGTACTGGTCGAGGAGTTTAGTACGTTTACTGGATTCAGACCTCTCCTCGAGACTGGCATTGATACTCTCAAGACATGAAGACTCCGGAATAAGATCTGGCGTCTGGCCGGCTTGGGAGTACCAAGTACAGAAGCTGAAACTCATACGGCACTTAGGCGCCTCGTCGGGTAGATGGAACGTTGCTCCCGTCCCTCCAGCCACACTGTAATACCAAGCCCGAGCGCCTTCGAACAGGTTCCCGTCAAAGGCAAGTTGAGCATTGGGATTCCCGACGTAAAGCTGATCATAGCCAAATTGTCGGGCAAAACGACTTGGCATATACGGTTCGATAGTGCAGGAAGTTCCTTGGCGAAACAGCACATATCCTGGTCGTATATTGATCAACCACCAGAAGGCTCCAGCAGGCAATTGCGAGAAGTCATCCCGCCCAGCGACATCCGTGAACAGCTCCCCGGGGGCTGCATCTTGAACCTCTGGAAAGCAGTGGTTGAGCTGGTAGTTGGCGGCACAGGAAAGACGCTTCCTAATGTAATACAAGTAGGTGTCATGCCACTCTGAACGTTCCAGCCGCTGCACAAATGGGATATGATCCACGCTCCCACGCGCTGCCGTCATTAGAGACGGGCAATGCATCACGTACCAAGCCATGAGGTACGTGTAAGGCAGCTCAATTCGCGGGTTGGGATGCTTCACTGTCGGGTTCCCCTCTGAGTCGGTATACGGCTCCCCACGAGAATTAGCAGTCTTTGGGGGTCCGCAGAAGCTCTTGGTCAACACCCGCAGCCCGCTTTGAATACCAGCCACCACGGCGGGAAGAAGGGCTATGGGGTGGCCATGAGCCAAGAGTACCGCCGGGTACACCACATCTGCCACAATAACTTCATGTGGTAGCGTGGGCACCACACACCTCTTCAGCCACAACATCAGGAAGCCCGCCAACAGCGCCTGATCAGAAATAGGGGTCCGGGCTTGATGGTGAAAGCTCTCAAAGACCAAGTCAGGGTCGAAGCCGTCCTCGTTCGACTCCGTGGTGTAGAACTTGTCAGAAGCTGCGTCGATCCTGTCTTCAACTTCCCCACCAGAACTAGGAGCTAGTCGGATTACTGGGAGATCTTTATTGCTGACATTATTAAAAAAATAATCAGCCCAGGATAGTTGCTTGACGCCTCCTGACCTCCAGGCAGTTGTCTGACCACAGATGTAGAAATGGCACATCACCTCCCAGTAGGTCTCGTACACTTGAGGAGATTTTTTTTCCAAAAGGCGCAGCTCCCTGGTGGTTGGGACAAATTCCTCGTAAGGAATATCCCCTGACGACAACCCGGAGACCTCATACAATTTCGTGTAGGGCAAGGCCCATCTCTCCAACCGGAGTAAAGAATGTCCCCGTCCGAGGATTGTAGCGCTCCAGAATCCCAAAGAAGTTATGGGAACTCATCGGGACGCCCCACTGCACGGCCCTGACTGCTGGGTACAGCCCCACACGCTTCAGTGGCCCTTCAAGATTGGTAAGGACAAAACCCACCATCCTACCCCACCAGTAATTCTCTGGAGAATGGACCCATCCATACACGGAAGTCGACAGGATAGTCACCCCCTGCTTCTATGAAGGAATTGAGGAAGGTGGTAGCAAGCTCCGGGATCTCTCCAATTGGGATTTCAGGCTTGGGACGACGCAGGGAACAGTCCGACAACTGACCCGTCATGACTATCATGGCGGTCTACCTTTTGGAGGCCAAAGTCACCAAGGGCGATCTCAGGGATATACTGGGAAATGTCCCATTCCATCTTTCGGGGAACAGACATGTGTTGAAAGTAGGACATCGGGAACATCCTCTCCATGTCTGGAAGAAAGAATCTTCCGCCCTTTATCTCACGGAGCCATTATAAGTCCCCTCAGACACACGACGGCCATCGTCATAGATATGATCCCCAAAGAAGAAGGCAGGCTTCTCCAACCTGACACGTCATCCGTTTTGAGCGCGGCATCGGTCATAAGTGCCCGGAAGGTTCTCCTGTTAACATTAGAGAGCCTGCGATCCAGCAACTGGTCAGCAGTCACGGGGACACTCATTCTTTGCACAAAGGTCAAGCCCCGGTCGGCACCACCCACGCGGCCAAAATGGTGCATCTTGGCAAGTGAACCTGAAACATGCGGCACTGCAAAAGAAAAAGACACTTGGTCAGATACCTTGTCAAAAATAAGGGAAGACGCTAAGTGTTCATAATTCAAAACGCAGACTCTACATTGGACGCAGGAGTTATCATCCGCGTCCAGACCTGCTAACTTGCACCAAAACGCAGAAGAGATACTGGACGCAGGAATTTTTCGAATCCGCGTCCAGACCTGCAAAGCTGCGTTCTACAAACCAACAACTTATGAAAAATTCGAAGTACTTGGACTCAGACGCCAGCGCCTGATGGCACAAAACGCGGCACAGAACGCATGGATCAAATCCGCGTTCTGCAAATCGCGTCCAGAGACCTTCACAATTAGAAATATTCTAAGTGAAGGACCCAGAGTGCAGAGTTCACCAGCGTCGGATCATCAGGCCCGCGCCCGGTTATCATCTCAAGGACAGCGTCCGAGAATCAAACACGATCTTGTGTTAAAGGTCCTTAGGTTCTATGAACATGTTTTAATGGCGGAACCCACACCGAAGGTGCATTTTTACCTCGGAAAACACCCTCCTGCGCAGAGGAAGCATCTCTCTCAGCCTCGGCGACGGTCGCCCTTGAGGTCGATGCAGTCGGTTTCGTCTTGGGAGCCATTGAAAATCAAGAAATCCGAGCGAGGAGATGAATAGTTGAACAAGAGAAGGAAGTTCTTTTTCTCAGAGAATGCGTTCGTTCGGAGAAGAAGATACATCTCTCCAACTGTTGCCTTTATAGGCACGGAGATTCGCGAAGATACGCAGCGTTTGGCCCAATAAACGCTTGCAGCGAATCGCTGCCTGACGCGTGGAGCCAAATCATTGTTTGAACAGGGAAGATCATGCGTCGCAACCCCGCCACAAGTCAGAAGTTGACACGTGGAGCAGTTCACTTAATGAACCGGGAGATCCGCGCGCCAAAAGGCGAAATCTCGCCTTTTCCCCAGGCCAGCTGGCGGCGTAATCATGACATGGCACAGGCGCACGCCCAAAGTACGCGGCTCTTCGGTGGACATGCCCCGTCAGCATCATCATAAATGCACCCAGGAAATCGCGTCTGCCTTATGAAGATCGGTCGCGTTCTCATCGCCAAAAAGATCGCGTCTCGCTAAGAAGTCGCGTCTTTAAAGCAGTTTCTGCTTTTTCAAAAAGGAACCTGCGTCCAGTCTCCTGCTTCTACAAGTCAGTTCAACAGTACACTGACGCAAACAGACAACCAACCACTCCGGTCAAAAGCGCACCCATGACAGACTAAAAGCAATCGGGGAGGTCTAGACTGTGTATCTAGACACTCAAACACGATCAACTCTGACGGCTTCAAAGAGTTCAACAGTACACTCACGAAGACCAATTCCAGATAAGATCAAACCCGAAGCATCAACAGTCCAGTCATAAAACGCGAACACGACTAAAGATCCAAAGTATTCCGAAATCCGTCCATTCAACTGCGGAATATCAGAACTTTGGAGGGGGTTGTAGGCTGTCTAAAAATGACTAAAGACCAGCCATTAAGGAAGCAGAGTCTCAAGCTCTAGACGCGAGAAATCGATGCTCGTTCTCAGCATTAAGACGCGTTGGCTCTACACCCGCGTCACAACACAGAAGCGGTCGGCTCGAAGCCGCGTCTCAGCATCAAGGCACGTCGGCCGACGCCGCGCCTCAGCATCCAGACGTGAAGGCCGAAGCCCGCGTCTCAAACTTCAAGGCGCGTTTGGCCCAACGCCCGCGTCTCAGTTGCAACTGCCCTGATTACGGGGCCAGTCACCGCGCATGTAGCGGGTAGTGGCCCCTCATTCGGGAGCGTTTTAGGAGGCACCTTCACCCCCTGAGATCCCTATAAATAGCCTTGTTTGCTATGAAGAGAGGATCGGAGTTTTTGAGAGGGACACACAGGGATAGAGGCTTGAGAGGATCGAGCTTGGCAGAAGATCGGAGTTTTGAAGGGCGAGAGCTTTGAGATAGGGCATCATCAAAATCGATCGAATCCAGGCAGAAGGATCATCAAGAGAGAAGCACGACTCTTCAGCGAGCTTACTGAGTACTAGCCGCTCTTCGCCTACCTCCTCTTTGAGAGTTTTGGTAGACGGGGCTGAGTTACTCTTTCTACCAACCGAAGAGAAAGACCCCGACGGTCCAGGACGGTCATCTGGTCAACGGAGAACAAGATTCACTCTCCATCGCCACACGAAGAACCCAGCTTTAAACAAAGGGAAGATTCAGACATCCTCCCTCCCTTGTAACTGGAAAAGAGGGAAGAGTAGTTCTTTTGGTTGTAATCGTTTCGCTTGAATCAAGGAAATCTTTTTACAGCTAAAACCACTTTCTCCGACCACCAAACCTTTTCCGGCCCCTACA